>WNWK01035233.1:0-19917 GCA_009830355.1 Cherax destructor | reverse complement strand
CTCCCAGCACGGGCTGACACATTACATTTCCACACAAGTTCTCCCAGCACTGGCTGACACATTACATTTCCACACAAGGTCTCCCAGCACTGGCTGACACATTACATTACCACACAAGGTCTCCCAGCACTGGCTGACACATTACATTTCCACACAAGGTCTCCCAGCACTGGCTGACACATTACATTTCCACACAAGGTCTCCCAGCACTGGCTGACACTTTACATTTCCACACAAGGTCTCCCAGCACTGGCTGACACATTACATTTCTACACAAGGTCTCCCAGCACTGGCTGACACATTACATTTCCACACAAGGTCTCCCAGCACTGGCTGACACATTACATTACCACACAAGGTCTCCCAGCACTGGCTGACACATTACATTACCACACAAGGTCTCCCAGCACTGGCTGACACATTACATTACCACACAAGGTATCCCAGCACTGGCTGACACATTACATTTCCACACAAGGTCTACCAGCACTGGCTGACACATTACATTACCACACAAGGTCTCCCAGCACTGGCTGACACATTACATTTCCACACAAGGTCTCCCAGCACTGGCTGACACATTACATTTCCACACAAGGTCTCCCAGCACTGGCTGACACATTACATTACCACACAAGGTCTCCCAGCACTTGCTGACACATTACATTTCTACACAAGGTCTCCCAGCACTGGCTGACACATTACATTTCCACAAAGGTCTCCCAGCACTGGCTGACACATTACATTTCCACACAAGGTCTCCCAGCACTGGCTGACACATTGCATTACCACACAAGGTCTCCCAGCACTGGCTGACACCTTACATTGCCACACAAGGTCTCACAGCACTGGCTGACACATTACATTACCACACAAGGTCTCCCAGCACTGGCTGACATATTACATTACCACACAAGGTCTCCCAGCACTGGCTGACACATTACATTACCACACAAGGTCTCCCAGCACTGGCTGACACATTATATTACCACACAAGGTCTCCCAGCACTGGCTGACACATTACATTACCACACAAGGTCTCCCAGCACTGGCTGACACATTACATTACCACACAAGGTCTCCCAGCACTGGCTGACACATTACATTACCACACAAGGTTTCCCAGCACTGGCTGACACATTACATTACCACACAAGGTCTCCCAGCACTGGCTGACACAGTACATTACCACACAAGGTCTCCCAGCACTGGCTGACACATTACATTACCACACAAGGTCTCCCAGCACTGGCTGACACATTACATTACCACACAAGGTCTCCCAGCACTGGCTGACACATTACATTACCACACAAGGTCTCCCAGCACTGGCTGACACATTACATTACCACACAAGGTCTCCCAGCACTGGCTGATACCTCGTAAACTCCCATCATGGTTTATAGAACTTGAAAGTAAAACTAAGCTTGTTTTTGTTCCCACTTTCTATTTTACAAACTATTGTAGTCCAACGCTGTGGGAGTTCCCACAATGTAACTACTATAGTAAATAATGTAGCAGCACACTGCGGGTATACCCACATTAAAAATATACTATTAACCAAGGCACTCTGTGGGTGTTTATCCTGTGTAACTTAATGAATAGTGCAGCAATACACTGTGGGTGTTCCCACAGTGCATCATAAATAGTGCAGCAATACACTGTGGGTGTTCCCACAGTGCATCATAAATAGTGCAGCAATACACTGTGGGTGTTCCCACAGTGCATCATAAATAGTGCAGCAATACACTGTCTGTGTTCCCACAGTGCATCATAAATAGTGCAGCAATACACTGTGGGTGTTCCCGCAATGTACATAAAGAACAGTATAGCAGCACACTGTGGATATTCACACAGTGTATCATAAAGAATACTGAAGCAACACACTGCGGGTATTGATGCAATATCTACCTGGAGGGTGTTCCGGGGGTCAACGCCTCCACGACCCGGTTTATGACCAGGCCACGTGGTGGATCAGGGCCTGATCAACTAGGTTGTTACTGCCGGCTGTACGCAACCAGGCGTACGAACCACAGCCCGGCTGGTCAGGTACTACCTTTGAAGATATACCTTTGAAGAGTTTCGAGAGTATCTACTCTCTGAGCCCGGCCATGGGCCAGGCTCGTCTGGTGCTTGCCTGGTCAACCAGGCTGTTGCTGCTGGAGGCCCGCTGCCCCACATATCCATCACAGCCTGGTTGATCTGGCACCTGGTGAAGATATTTGTCCAGTTTCCTCTTGAAGGCTTCTACACTGGTTCCAGCCGTGTTTCGGATATCTTCTGGTAAGATGTTGAATAGTCTGGGACCCCGGATGTTAATACAGTGCTCCCGTATTGTCCCTACCGCACCCCTGCTCCTCACTGGGTTTATTTTACACTTTCTCCCATATCTCTCACTCCAGTATGTTGTTATGGCAGTGTGCAGATTTGGGACCAGGCCCTCAAGTACTTTCCATGTATATATTATCATGTATCTCTCTCTCCTCCGCTCCAATGAGTACATGTTCAAGACTTGAAGGCGTTCCCAATAATTTAGATGTTTCAATGGCTCAATGTGAGCCGTAAACGATCTCTGGATTTGTTCCAGCTCTGCTATTTCTCCTGCCCTGAACGGGGCCGTCAGCACTGAGCAGTATTCTAAGTGAGGGAGCACTAGCGATTTGAATAGTGTCACCATCGGCATTATTTCCCTTGTTTTGAAAGTTCTCAATACCCACCCCGTCATCTTCCTGGCTGTTGTGATCTTTGTCTTGTTATGGTCTTTAAACCTTAGGTATCTACCCAGCTCTCCCTTGAAGACAACCAAGGGTCTATTGGTAATCCCTTTTTATACGCAGGAAGGCAGTTGAACTGTGTTGTGCACCTGACACTTATTGTTATATATTAGTGTACTCACGGCACCCTTGCTGTACATTGGGGGAAACTGCACCGCCTGCCGAGTCTTCTTCTTTCGTAGAGAATGATTTCCATGTGTAGATTTGGAACTAGTCCCTCTTGTATTTTTCATGTGTAAATTATGATGTATCTTTCTCGCCTCCGTTCAAGGAGTACAGGTCAAAAGACTTCAAATGGTCTCAGTAAATAAGGTGCTTTATTGCACTTACACGAGCAGCGAATGTTCTCTTTATATTCTCCAGGTCTACAATTTCTCCTTACTTGAAAGGAGCCTTTAGTGTTCAGTAATACTTCATCTTAGTGAGAACAAGTGAATTAACGACAATCATCACTGGCTTTGCATACCTTGTTTTGAAGGATCTCATTATCCATCTTATATTTTTTTCCTAGCAGATGTGATAAGGACATTACTGTGATTTTTGAAAGTGAGATCCTCAGACATTATCACTCCCAGGTCCTTCATATTAGTTTTCCGCTCTATTGTGTGGTTAGAATATGTTTTATACTCCAATCTAGCTTATATTTCCTCAAATCTACCATAGCAGAGAAACTGAAATTTGCCCTTATTGAACCGAATATATATATATATATATATATATATATATATATATATATATATATATATATATATATATATATATATATATATATATATATATATATAACATATATCTAAAAGATCAAGAAACAGGTGATATCAAAATATAAGACATTTCCTATGAAAATATAGAATAGGTTCGTGACTCACATTGAGTAGTCACGAAAGCGCTTGGAATTCTCTATTTTTCATAGTGGTTTCTTGCATATATATATATATATATATATATATATATATATATATATATATATATATATATATATATATATATATATATATATATATATATATATATATATATATATATATATATATATATATATATATATATATATATATATATATAAAGGATGAGTCCATTTGGTGTACATTATGGGACCCATAGCTTCGGAGAAGTGGATAAAAAGGCTTCAAGGAAGAATATTTAGATTTCTTTCTGAAGTCATTTGAATATTCCATTACCCCTACCACCCCATCTTTTGAATGTATATAAACTTTATTTCAAGACAAAATACATTGACAAAATACATTGACAGGAATACAATAGGGAGTAAAACAACATAGATAACAACTCAGAGCTACATGTCAAATACTTCGTCCAGCTCCCCGGCAGTGGGCCGCATGCCCAGAATGCTGCAGGCATTTCCCCTCTGGATCGCAACACTGAGTCTCTGAAAGAGGAAGCTGGTCTCCCTGTGGTCCTTGGTTTCTATGATGAGTTTTTCACCCAGCTCTTTGAGAAACTTTAGAGCACACTTGCCCCATGTTCCAAGGGTCTCCGACCCTATTGGGATGAAGTTATAGCAAGGGGGAAGGCCTTCAAATTTGCGAGTCTTCTGGGTCTCCCTGTGGCTGGCAGCTCCACCCTCTTCGGCTACGGAGTATGGCAAGTAGGTGTCTGCCATTGTGGCAGCACAGGTGTAATCCCAAGCAATCTTCTTACCATCCTTCCAGGGTAGCATAGTGGCTCCATCAGGACGCTTTTGACTTCCATCAGACCTCTGCACTTGGGGTTCCCGTTGAGCTAGGCAACGGGCTGTGGCGAGGCTTCTCTTTATGATGTCATTGACCTCCTCATGTCTAGCATACTTCCCTTCTGATGTGTGACACACGAGACCATGAAATCCGAATTGATCAGCCGTCGCCCTGCCGCAAATACACCTATGTTCGGTGAGTATGGGGGCGGCTAGGCGAAGCGCAACACCAATCCGAATGGCCTGTGGGTCGAGTCGAGTCCCCAGAGAGGAATTGAACAGCTAGAAGGAAATCTCCTGAGTGTGGTGCCTTCACCGCTAGGAGACGAGCTTTGTCCTTTCCTGAAGCGTTGGTGAGCATTGTGTTGGCAATTTTTTCCATGATCGGTTTGTCCCAGTGGGACTGTTTGTGCTCTTTGGGAGGATCTGGTCTACTGGAGGAGTGTGCCAGGATGTCCCACCGCACTGCTGCTTCAATGAACCTATGGTCTTGAGCTCCCACCACACCTCTCAAACGTTCAGGGACAATCTTCTTGACTAATCCACAGGAGGCCAAACACGATGACACAAATGCAGTTTGCGCACCACCCCTATACCTCCCAGTCGCACTGGGAGGGTATATATATATATATATATATATATATATATATATATATATATATATATATATATATATATATATATATATATATATATATAATATATATATATATATATATATATATATATATATATATATATGTAAATTCGCAGGCAGGTCGAAATATCAACACTGATCTTGGCGACCAGACTCGAACCTACGAACCTCATGACAAGGTACGCAGTGCTGGATGCACAGTATTGACCAGTGTGGTACGGTGTAAGCACTGCGTACCTTGTCATGAGGTTCGTAGGTAGGAGCTCCTGGCAGAATCAGTGTTTGTGATCTTATTATATATGGACGTGAGCCAAGTATGCAACAAGCATTTTCCCTAATTGCCGCGCTGAGGCGCTGAAACATGAAAATGGCCGCCCTTGGGTCCTTAGTGGAGTCAGTGAGTCTGGAACCCAGTTCTTTGAGGAAGCGTGTGGCATTCTTTCCCTATGATCCAAGTGTGTCCGATCCCACAGACACAAATTGATACTGATGGCTTACGTCTCTGTACTTGCTGTTCCTGTACCCCTCCATGTGATGCAGCACCTCCCAAGGACAACAAAACCAATGGGAAGACCAGAGTGAGTCCTTGGTTCACATGAAGGTGTAGAAAGGCCAAAGCTAAATGTGCTAGAGAATGGAAAAAAGTACAGAGTAGAAACAGCCCAGGAAAATATGGAAATGATACGAAGAGCCAGAAAAGAAAATACATGAATATGGAGGAATGCAGAGGCAATACGAGAATGATATAGCATCGAAAACCAAATCTGCCAGAGCTGTTATATAGCCACATCAGGAGGAAAACAACAGTCAAGAATCCGGTGATCAAGCTGAGGAAGTAAGGAGGAAGATCACAGGAAACAACCAACCAACAAGTGCTATACACAACAGAGGAAGAAGGGAAGAGAATGTTGAGCAAACTAGATACCTCAAAGGAGGTGGACACAGACAGCATCTCACCATGGACCCTGAGAGATGAAGCAGAGGCACTATGTGTGCCACTAACAACAATTTTTAACACATCCGTCGCAACAGGGCAACTGCCTAAAGTGTGGAAGATATCAAATTTTTAAGAAATGAAACAAACAAGCGACATGTATAGTATGCAAAGTCATGGATAAGATTATCTGGAGAAGAGTGGTGGAGCACCTAGAAAACAACGAGCTTATACTCGATAACCAGCACAGTTTCAGGAAGGGGAATTTCTGCGTCACTAACCTACTGCAGTTTTACGATAACCTGGAGTCTACCTGGAGAGAATTCCAGGGGTCAACGCCCCCGCGGCCCGGTCTGTGACCAGGCCTCTTGTTGGACCAGAGCCTGATCAACCAGGCTGTTACTGCTGGCCGCACGCAGTCCAACGTACGAACCACAGCCCGGCTGATCAGGTACCGACTTGAGGTGCCTGTCCAGCGCCTGCTTGAAGACAGCCAGGGGCTTGTTGGTAATCCCCCTGATGTATGCTGGGAGGCAGTTGAACAATCTTGGGCCCTCACACTTATTGTGTTGTCCCTCAACGTGCTAGTGGCACCCCTGCTCTTCATTGGGGGAATGTTACATCGCCTGCCGAGTCTTTTGCTTTCGTACGGAGTGATTTTTGTGTGCAAGTTTGGTACTAAGCCCTCGAGAATTTTCCATGTGTATATAATAATGTATCTCTCCCGCCTGCGTTCTAGAGAGTACAGGTTTAGGAACTTCAAGCGTTCCCAGTAGTTGAGGTGGTTTATCGCACTTATGCGTGCGGTGAAGGTTCTCTGCACATTTTCAAGGTCAGCAATTTCACCTGCCTTGAAAGGTGCAGTTAGTGTGCAGCAATATTCCAGCCTAGATAGAACAAGCGATCTGTAAAGTGTCAACATGGGCTTGGCATCCCTGGTTTTGAAGGTTCTCATTATCCATCCTGTCATTTTTCGAGCAGATGCAATTGTTACATTGTTATGGTCCTTGAAGGTGAGATCCTCTGACATGATCACTCCCAGGTCTTTGACATTAGTTTTTCGCTCTATTGTGTGGTTGGAATTAGTTTTGTACTCCGATGAGATTTTAATTTCTTCACGTTTTCCGTATCTGAGTAATTGAAATTTCTCATCATTGAACTTCATATTGTTTTCTGCAGCCCATTTAAAGATTTGGTTTATGTCTGCTTGGAGTCTTGCAGTGTCTTCAACGGTGGACACTGTCATACAGATTCGGGTGTCATCTGCAAAGGAAGACACAGCACTGTGGCTTATATCCCTGTCAATGTCTGATATGAGGATGAGGAATAGGATGGGAGCAAGTACTGTGCCTTGTGGAACAGAGCTTTTCACAGTAGCTGCCTCAGACTTTACTCTGTTGACTACTACTCTTTGTGTTCTACGTGTTAGGAAATTATAAATCCATCTACCAACTTTTCCTGTTATTCCTTTATCACGCATTTTGTGTGCTATTACACCATGGTCACACTTGTCAAAGGCTTTTGCAAAATCTGTGTATATAACATCTGCATTCTGTTTATCTTCCAGAGCATCCAGGACCTTGTCGTAGTGGTCCAGTAGTTGGGACAGACAGGAGCGGCCTGCTCTAAACCCATGCTGTCCTGGGTTGTGCAATTGATGGGTATCAAGATGGGTGGCGATCTTGCTTCTTAGAACCCTTTCAAAGATTTTTATGATATGGGACGTTAGCGCAATTGGTCTGTAGTTCTTTGCTATTGCTTTACTGCCCCTTTGTGGAGCGGGGCTATGTCTGTTGTTTTTAGTAGCTGCGGGACGATCCCAGTGTCCATGCTCCCTCTCCATAGGATGTTAAAAGCATGTGATAGGGGCTTCTTGCAGTTCTTGATGAACACGGAGTTCCATGAGTCTGGGCCTGGAGCGGAGTGCATGGGCATGTCATTTATTGCCTTTTCAAAGTCATTTGGCGTAGTGATGATGTCAGAAAGGCATGCGTCTGTCAAGTTCTGTGGCACTCTCATGAAAAAATCATTTAGGTTTTCGATTTTCAGTCTGGTTAGTGGCTCGCTAAAGACTGAGTCATACTGGGATTTAAGTAACTCACTCATTTCCTTGCTGTCATCTGTGTAGGACCCATCCGGTTTAAGTAGGGGCCCAATACTGGTTGTTGTTCTCGACTTTGATTTTGCATAGGAAAAGAAATACTTAGGGTTTCTTTCAATTTCATTTATGGCTCTTAGTTCTTCCCGTGTCTCTTGATTCCTATAAGATTCCTTTAGTTTTAATTCGATGTTTGCTATTTCTCTGACTAGTGTCTCCCTACGTATTTCAGAGATATTGGCCTCCTGTAGCCGCTCCGTTATTCTGTGCCTTCGCCTGTATAGGGAGCGCCTCTCTCTTTCTAGTTTGCATCTTCTCCTCCTTTCCTTAAGGGAATTTGCCTTGAGCAAACCTCAAGTACCACAGAGTTAATTTGTTCAAGACATAGGTTGGGATCCGTGATGCTTAGGCAATCTTCCCAGTTTATATCATTTAGGACTTGGTTTACTTGGTCCCACCTTATGTTTTTGTTATTGAAATTGAATTTGGAGAAAGCTCCTCACGGCTGATCACATTTTGTTGATCTGGAGCTCCCGCATGCATGTCTGGACCTCTATTATGTTGTGATCTGAGTATATTGTTTTGATATGATGACATTTCGTATCAGATCATCATTGTTGGTGAAGATGAGGTCCAGCGTATTCTCTAATCTTGTGGGCTCTACTATTTGCTGGTTTAAGGTGAACTTGGTGCAGAGATTTAAAAGTTCATGCATGTGTGAATTTTCATCTGAGCTGCCTCCTGGTGTTATCTCTGCTACCACATTGTTTGCAATGTTCCTCCATTTTAGGTGCCTGAGGTTGAAATCCCCCAGTAGCAAGATGTTGGGGGCAGGAGCTGGAAGATTTTCCAGACAGTGGTCAATTTTCAGAAGCTGTTCCTGGAATTGTTGGGACGTTGCATCCGGGGGCTTGTAGACAACCACGATGACCAGGTTTTGATTCTCGACCTTTATTGCTAATACTTCAACTACATCATTTGAGGCATTTAGTAGTTCTGAACATATAAGTGACTCTGTGATATACAGGCCAACCCCCCCTTTTTGCCTATTCACTCTGTCACACCTGTATAGGTTGTAGCCCGGGATCCATATTTCATTGTCCAAGTGATCTCTTATGTGGGTCTCTGTGAAAGCCGCAAACATGGCATTTGACTCTGTAAGCAGTCCACTAATGTAAGGTACCTTGTTGTTTGTTGCTGGCTTTAGACCTTGTATATTAGCAAAGATGAATGTAGTTGGATTGGTGGTATTGGTGGTATGGGGGGGGGGTCTTTTTTTCCTGGCTCTAATATCTGTTGTAATGGAGTGGAGGCCACTGACTGTGATTCCACTCCAGAAATGATTGCAGTTGGTGTACAATTTTTGTCAGGAGAGAGAAGAGATGGGTACATTGCATTTTCTTGGACGGTAAGGAGGCTTTCAACACAGTTCCGCACACGAGATTAGTGCAAAAGCTAGAGGAGCATACAGGAATATGAGGAAAGGCACTGCAAAAGATCTGAGAATACCTGACAGAAAGGAAATCACCAGTGACGGTACGTGATAAGGTTTCAGAGTGGTGCATGTGACGAGTGGGGTTCCACAAAGGTCAGTCCTAGGGCCTGTTCTGTTTATGGTATTTGTGAGCGCCTTGACGGAAGGGATAGATTTAGGTGTCCCTGTTTACAGACAATGTGAAGCTAATTCGAAGACTTCAAGCAGATGAGGATTAGGGAGGACTACAAAAGGATCTGCATAGGCTGCAAACATAGTCTAACAAAGGACTCCTGGAGTTTAACCCCACCAAGTGCAAAGTCGGGAATACTGAGGAAGGTCAAAGAAGACCCCGGACGGAGTACATGCTAGGGCTCCAAAAACTGCAAACCTCTTGCTAGGAAAAGAATCTTGGGGTGAGTATCATACCGAGCACATCTGAGCTGTACACCTAAGAATAGCGTTTCGACATCTAAATAAAGAGTCATTCAAGACACTGTACGCCGTATACATAAAGCCCATATTGTAGTATGCAGCACCAATATGGAACAAACACATGGTCAAGCACATCAAAAATTTAGAGATAGTGTAAAGGTTTGCACTACAGGGTATGTCCTGTGAGGAGAGGTTTAAGGAAACCAACCTGACGACACTGGAGGACAGGAGGGAAAGAATGGACTTGATAGTGACATATAAAATACTGAGAGGAACTGACAAAGTGGACAGGGACAGAATGTTTCAGAGATGGGACACAACAACAAGGGGTCATAACTGGAAGTTAAATACTCAGATAAGTCACAGGGATGTTAGGAAGTATTTCTTCAGTCATAGAGTTGTCATGAAGTGGAACAGTCTGGAGAGTGGTGCAGTGGAGGTAGGAGCCATATATAGCTTTAAGAAGAGATAAAGCTCATGGAGCAGGGAGAGAGTGGACCTAGTAGAGACCAGAGAAGAGGCGGTGCCAGGAGCTGTGATTTGACCCATGCAACCACAAATAGGTAAGTTTACACACACACACACTCACACACATACACACACACACACACACACAATACACAGACACACAGATACACAGACACACAGAAACATAGAGGAGAAGACAGAGAGGTACGGAGGGCACCAGGCCCAAGCAGAAGGACAAACACACTCACCGGAAGCAATCACGGAGGGCCCCAACTCAAAGCAACCCAAAAGCAACCATATATTTTAACATCACACACACACATCATTCCCCCTGACCCCTCCCCAGCATCCCAAAACCCACCATCACAACTACCCCACCCCATCACAAACCCCACGCCACCAACTCTCACTCCAACAATACAACCCCCACCACCCATGCAGCAACCCCCTACCCACCAAGATCCCCCCAGGGCCACAGTATTGGAAACGAGGCTGAAGGTTTGGTACACAAATGCGGATGGAATCAAGAATAAGTATGAAGAGTGGAACGAAAGAATAGGTGAAACGTCCCCGGACATCATAGCCGTCACAGAAACTAAACTAAATGAGGCAATAACAGACGCAATCTTCCCACAGGGATATCAGATTCTGAGGAAAGATAGAAGGAGCAGGGGAGGAGGAGGGGTCGCAATGCTCATAAGGAACCATTGGAGATTCAAGGAAATGGAAGGATTGGAAGTGTGTGGAGAGAGGGACTTTATAGTAGGTACCATCCAGTCTGTGGAGCACAAGATAGTCATTGCAGTGATGTATAACCCACCACAGAACTGCAGGAGGCCAGGAGAGGAATATGACGAGAACAACAGAGCAATGGTGGACACCTTAGCGGAGGTGGCAAGAACAGCGCACATGAGCAGAGCGAAGTTACTGGTCATGGGCGATTTCAACCACAGGGAGATCGACTGGGAGAACCAAGAACCACGTGGGGGTCCAGAAACTTGGAGAGCCAAGATGATGGACTTGGTCATGGAAAACCTGATGCACCAACATGTCAGAGACACGACCAGAGAGAGAGGAGAGGTATTCTCACACATGAGAATATTTAATGGGAGAAAAATATATCAATATTTCATTCAAAGAATTGGTAAAAATTCATCTTCACACCTGAGTGTCACTACACACCTGAGTGTCACTACACACCTGAGTGTCACTACACACCTGAGTGTCACTACACACCTGAGTGTCACTACACACCTGAGTGTCACTACACACCTGAGTGTCACTACACACCTGAGTGTCACTACACACCTGAGTGTCACTACACACCTGAGTGTCACTACACACCTGAGTGTCACTACACACCTGAGTGTCACTACACACCTGAGTGTCACTACACACCTGAGTGTCACTACACACCTGAGTGTCACTTTCAGCCCTAGACGAAGCATATCTTTTTTTTTTTTTTTTTTTTGGGGGGCTGGCAGAAGAGGTTTTTGAAACCCATCAGACCCATTCCAATATTTTTGGCGTGTGTTTATGACTGTGTTAATAGGTTACCTGACTATGCTAGTATTAGCATGAACCTGGCACTAGTTACCCTTCACTAGCTGAACCTGGCACTAGTTACCCTACACCAGCTGAACCTGGCACTAGTTACCCTACACTAGCTGAACCTGGCACTAGTTACCCTACACAAGCTGAACCTGGCACTAGTTACCCTACACTAGCTGAACCTGACACTAGTTACCCTACACCAGCTGAACCTGGCACTAGTTACCCTACACCAGCTGAACCTGGCACTTGTTACCCTACACTAGCTGAACCTGGAACTAGTTACCCTACACCAGCTGAACCTGGCACTTGTTACCCTACACCAGCTGAACCTGGCACTAGTTAACCTACACCAGCTGAACCTGGCACTAGTTAACCTACGCCAGCTGAACCTGGCACTAGTTACCTTACACCAGCTTAACCTGGCATTAGTTAACTTACACCAACATTTAAAACGTGTATCTGATCGGATAAGGTCTTCTCATGTTGTGAATAAAATAAAAAGGAGAGTTTAGAAAGAAATAAGCGAAAAAATATAGAAACCATCAAAGGATATCTAATTGTGGCAGCAGCACAATGCAGGTCTTCCCATAATTTATTATATACAGTAGACTAGTGTAGCAGTACACTGCTTATATATCCAAACGAGTCAAAAAACTGTATAAACCGTCAGAGCGCGACCCCTCCCTCTCGTTCCCACCTCGACCCCTCCATCAACCCCTCCATCAACCCCCCTTGACACTCCTCGACCCCCCTTAGCCACCAGCTCAGCAAAGCAGGTTTAGCACCGCGACAAATCCAGTTCAAACCGCATAAGCTTAGATATTCCAGCATAAGTGTGTGTTCACCTGCTGCCTTTATGGCTGTTAAGCTCTGACTCCCGGACCTGCCCTTTAACTCTCGATGTGCAAACATGATCTATTTCTCTGACATATCTTCGAAATACTATGAGTGGATTAAGCTTCCAGTTGGTCGTAATATAGTTTTTCCCAATCAACTTTCTGTGTTAATGCTATATAAGTGCTTATTGACGTCTCTGATATATAGCTGGCTGTTCAGTTTTCTTCTGTGCCACGTATACGTGATCGCTTCCATGGAAACAATGTGAACTTGTCCACCCAAGGTGTTCCTCGAAGAACAATTTGGTTGGCAGTGATAAAATCAACACTTTTGTCAACTTTCTTTCGAATATCTTGTTTATGCATAACTTAAATGTTTAAATGTTGGTTTCAGCTTATTAGCGAAGATCTCTGCGTCAGGTATTTCATGTTTGTGCATCGACAGGTGTGGGCTCCTAGCTGGTGTTGCTTACTCGAGGACTGACCATGTTCTCCATTTTTCTTTCAAAAGCTTTCTTTCTGTCTCCAGGTGCCAAGTTTGGCTACCTGCCTGGGGTCTACCTGGAGGTCGTTCCGAGGGTCAACGACCCCGCGGCCCAGTCCTTGACCAGGCCTCGCGGTGGATCAAGGAATGATCAACCAGGCTGTTACTGCTGGCCGCACGCAATCATACGCACGAGCCCCAGCCCGGCTTATCGAGTACTGGCTTAAGGTATCCGTCCAGTTTCCTCTTAAAAGGCAGCCATCTGGATTTCCTTAATCCCTTCATTAACATTTGCTTTTCACTCTTCGCAAAGTCGTCATCCATGAAAAGCACCTGTCTCTGTGTTCTCTGATCTAACACGCTGAACTAAGTCTGCTGTGTTCTCTGATCTAACACGCTGAACTAAGTCTGCTGGATGATCAAGCACTCCAAGTATCCTTAACCCCATCACCCCAACACTTCCTGGAACCCCTCCTTTCTTTCACCCCAAATATATACATCTTTTTGACTGTCCCATATGCTATGTCCTCTCCAAGTACCTGGACATGTTAATAACTCCTCCTCACTTCGGTTACTCGTACCTTTGGTAACTCCACATTGTTTTCTAATTGTTATGCTCTGTATAATGTTCATGTCACACATAGACCTCAACGAGGACATCTCCACTGCCTTTAAGCACCTCCGTGCACTCTGACTTCAAATACATTTTAAGATTGTGTTTTCTCAGGTGCACAGTGTGTGTGGAATAGGAGAAGAGGAGAAAGAAAAGGAGGAATCGAGTCTTGGTTGTTATCCTTCCTCGTGACTAGTATTTCCTAGAAAGTAATGCAAATTTGAGATGAGACAAGACCATAGACAGAGATCACCACTGGAGATGAAGAGCTGCAAATATCAGTGAAAGAGAGGATCTGGAGGTTGACATTATACTTAACACATCGCCGTAGATATACATCAACTAAATAACCTCAGGGGGACAAGGTCGACTGTGAGTGTGTTTACTGACATATATGATTGCAAATGCTGAGTTTCAGTTCTTAGTCCTGCTCCATAAACTGACCATTTCTGAGTTTCCTTTCTCCAAACTTTGTCGTGTTATATCTATTTTTAATGTTATGTATGAATCCTGCCTAAACCATATCATAATTAAAATGAATCTATTTACTGATTACTCTAAGGCTGAAACAATACTTCCTAACATCTCATAAATTCCTTAGAGTATTTTGTACATCGCTTTTGAGTGCTTGTGTGTACGTGTGTGTGTGTGTGTGTGTGTGTGTGTGTGTGTGTGTGTGTGTGTGTGTATGTGTGTGTGTGTGTGTGTGTGTGTGTGTGTGTGTGTGTGTGTGTGTGTGTGTGTGTGTGTGTGTGTGTGTGTGTTGTGTGTGTGTGTGTGTGTGTGTGTGTGTGTGTGTGTGTGTGTGTGTGAAACAGGAATACATTTCGTTCAAGACAGAATAACACAGATAGTAGTATAAGGAATATCAAAGAAGATCACTTCACCTCAGTGGCCATGTTAGCTTTGTTTCCAAGCATGTCTGTTGGTGCCCAGCTGAACGCTGCTCACACTTACGACACACCATACACACAAATGTTGTGTAGAAAACTAAGTGTAGCACACAACAGTGAACAATCTTTCATTGCACTGAACATACTCAGAACATGATACGCAGTTGCAAGGTACAGTTCTTGATATGCTGTTGCTCTTCAATAAGCGACACTCACGAATCTGTAGTACAGTTAACGACACAGAAGTCCTTCCGTGTGCGCACAAGACAAAGTTTACTACCCTATATGACGGCTCACTCAGAGTTGTGTCGTACAGCGTGTAATATACATCTGCCTTCCAGTGAACGACGCTCACAGAGTTGCAGTTATGGAAGACACAGATCTTTCTGCTTGAACACTCAACACAACAAAGGCTACATAGTTTTGTATTTCAGTTACTGACTCGCACAGAGCTGTAGTCCAACGCAAGACACAAATCAATCTAAGCAAGAGACACAGCCTACTACTGCTCCAGAGGATGGCTCACACGCTTCTGGCGTCGAGGACACAACATACATAAACTGCCTCCACCCAGAAGAACTCTTTGCATTCACCTCACAAAATACTGCACATCCTTCTCTCCCGCTGCGACCCTCAAGCGCGCTATTGTTGTTGTTTGTGTCAGGGGAAATACCTGACGCGGTTCCCTATCTTATGTCTGATAACCAGCTTAATACCTACTTAAGCATTCAATAAGATTTCACTGTAACATTGATTACTTTTGGCGAATAAACAACTAGTAGATAATTTCAGGGGTTATTAACCCGTCGGCTTGATCTCGGGTGCCTGGTCAGTCAGGCTTGTGGTGGTAGCAGGTCGCATTCCGATTTAGCCGCCACAGACTGGATCATTAGAAAAAAAATTAGAGGCTTTTGACTGATAGTTGTTTTCTGATACGTCACTAAAAAAATATTACATTTGATGTTTGTGTCATCTGAAGTGCAATGTCTTCCATTAGAAAATCTAAAAATAACCAAATTATTTTAAGTCGTAGTTAGTAGCTTAACTACACAAGATACACTGACAGGAGCGATTTCCCCTGGAATGACATCTTTCACTATCTGTGAACTGTGGCATTCAGTGTTTCAGCCCAGGTGCATAATTATTGCAACAGTCTCGGCAGAAGCGCTGAGCAAGAAGCCGTAAAACGAATCTGAAGTTTGAGATATTTAAAGTTGATCCAAGAAAGGAGAGAGTAGTGTTTTACACTCGACTTCCAGTCTTCCAGTCACCTGGATGACCAGATCTTCCAGCACGGAGCAGATCTTGACCTGGATGACCAGATCTTCCAGCACCCTGATGACCAGATCTTCCAGCACCCTGGATGACCAGATCTTCCAGCACCCTCACTTCAGAGATGACCAGATCTTCCAGCACCCTGGATGACCAGATCTTCCAGCACCCTGGATGACCAGATCTTCCAGCACCCTGGATGACCAGATCTTCCAGCACCCTGGATGACCAGATCTTCCAGCACCCTGGATGACCAGATCTTCCAGCACCCTGGATGACCAGATCTTCCAGCACCCTGGATGACCAGATCTTCCAGCACCCTGGATGAATCTAGCCCTGAGACCGTCTTCAGCACGGTACCTCTTTTAAATTAAACCCAGCTGAGACTCGCTTATGTCGCTGCTTCTTAGTTAAATTAACGGGTACCATACTTACGTCTTCCAAGAAATATATGTTAACAAAGTCCTTCAGACTGATCTGCATTATATACAGGATACACATAATACAGAAACTGAGAACAAAGTATATAATATTATATGAATATAGATATAACTATATAACGTATATATATATTATAGAGAGGAGAAACAGAGAGACATGTAGAGAGTATGATAAAGTCTCTTATGTTAGTGGAGAGGAGGATTGAGAAGGAGAGAGGAGAGGAGTTGGCAAGAGGGAGTGAAACTCACCATTTTAGTAAGCCGAGTGTACCTTGATGACCAGAAATTTTTCTTCCATTGTTATGAGTTAGAGTGTACCTTGATGACGAGCTCCTCTTCCATGTTAGTGGAAGTGAGTGTACCTTGATGACGGGCTCCTCTTCATTGTTAGAGGGAGCGAGTATACCTTGATCCTGATGACGAGCTCCTCTTCCATGTTAGTGGGAGTGAGTGTACCTTGATGACGAGCTCCTCTTCCATGTTAGTGGGAGCGAGTGTACCTTGATGACGAGCTCCTCTTCCATGTTAGTGGGAGTGAGTGTACCTTGATGACGGGCTCCTCTTCCATGTTAGAGGGAGTGAGTGTACCTTGATGACGAGCCCTCTTCCATGTTAGATGGAAGTGAGTTACCTTGATGACGACCTCTTCCATGTTAGAGGGAGCGAGTGTACCTTGATCGACGACTCCTCTTCCATGTTACTGGAAGTGAGTGTACCTTGATGACGGGCTCCTTTCCATGATAGGGGAGCTGAGTTACCTTGATGACGACACTCCTTCCATGTTAGTGGGAGTGAGAGTACCTTGATGACGGCCCTCGTCCATGTTAGTGGGAGCGAGGTACCTTGATGACGAGCTCTCTTCCATGTTATGGAGTGAGTGTAACCTTGATGACGAGCTCCTCCATGTTAGTGGGAGTAGTTACCTGAATGACGACTCCTCTTCCATGTTAGGGAGCGAGTATACCTTGATCTGATGACGAGCTCCTCTCCATGTTAGTGGAGTGAGTGACCTTGATGACGGCTCATCTTCCATGTTAGTGGAGAGTGTACCTTTGATGACGGTCCTTTCCATGTTAGTGGACGCTGAGTGTACTCTTGATGACGGTCCTCTTCCATGTTAGTGGAGTGAGTTACCTTGATGACGAGCTCCTCTTCCATGTTAGTGGAAGGAGTGTACCTTGATGACGGGGCTCTCTTCATTGTTAGGGGTAGTAGTATATACTTATTGATGACGGCTCCTCTTCCATGTTAGTGGAAGGAGTGTACTTGAGACGGCTCCTCTTCATGTTAGTGGGAGGAGTTACTTGATGAACGGCTCCTCTTCCATGTTAGTGGAAGGAGTGTACCTTGATGACGTGCTCTCTTCATGTTAGTAGGGAGCGAGTATACCTTTGATGACGACTCCTCTTCCATGTTAGTGGAAGTGAGTGTACCTTGATGACGGCCCTCTTCCATGTTAGGGGAGCGAGTGTACCTTGATGACGAGCTCTCTTCCATGTTAGTGGGAGCGAGTGTACCTTGATGACGAGCTCCTCTTCATGTTAGTGGGAGCGAGTGTACCTTGATGACGAGCTCCTCTTCCATGTTAGTGGAAGTGAGTGTACCTTGATGACGGGCTCCTCTTCATTGTTAGAGGGAGCGAGTATACCTTGATCCTGATGACGAGCTCCTCTTCCATGTTAGTGGAAGTGAGTGTACCTTGATGACGGCTCCTCTTCCATGTTAGTGGGAGTGAGTGTACCTTGATGACGGGCTCCTCTTCCATGTTAGTGGAAGTGAGTGTACCTTGATGACGAGCTCCTCTTCCATGTTAGTGGAAGTGAGTGTACCTTGATGACGAGCTCCTCTTCCATGTTAGTGGGAGTGAGTGTACCTTGATGACGAGCTCCTCTTCCATGTTAGTGGGAGCGAGTGTACCTTGATGACGAGCTCCTCTTCCATGTTAGTGGGAGCGAGTGTACCTTGATGACGACCTCCTCTTCCATGTTAGTGGGAGCGAGTGTACCTTGATGACGAGCCCCTCTTCCATGTTAGTGGGAGGAGTGTACCTTGATGACGACTCCTCTTCCATGTTAGTGGGAGCGAGTGTACCTTGATGACGAGCCCTCTTCCATGTTAGTGGAGGAGTGTACCTTGATGACGAGCCCTCTTCCATGTTAGTGGGAGGAGTGTACCTTGATGACGACTCCTCTTCCATGTTAGTGGGAGCGAGTGTACTTGATGACGCTCCTCTTCCATGTTAGTGGGAGGAGTGTACCTTGATGACGAGCCCTCTTCCATGTTAGTGGGAGGAGTGTACCTTGATGACGAGCTCCTCTTCCATGTTAGTGGGAGTGAGTGTACCTTGATGACGCTCCTCTTCCATGTTAGTGGGAGCGAGTGTACCTGATGACGACTCCTCTTCCATGTTAGTGGGAGTGAGTGTACTTGATGACGGCCCTCTTCCATGTTAGGGGAGCGAGTGTACCTTTGATGACGACTCCTCTTCCATGTTAGTGGGAGGAGTGTACCTTGATGACGACCTCTCTTCCATGTTAGGGAGCGAGTGTACCTTGATGACGAGCTCTCTTCCATGTTAGTGGGAGGAGTGTACCTTGATGACGGCTCCTCTTCCATGTTAGAGGGAGCGAGTGTACCTTGATGACGACTCCTCTTCCATGTTAGTGGAGCGAGTGTACCTTGATGACGACCTCCTCTTCCATGTTAGTGGAGGAGTGTACCTTGATGACGGGCCTCCTTTCCATGTTAGTGGGAGCGAGTTACCTTGATGACGACTCCTCTTCCATGTTAGTGGAGCGAGTGTACCTTGATGACGCCCTCTTCCATGTTAGGGGAGGAGTGTACCTTGATGACGAGCTCCTCTTCCATGTTAGTGGAGTGAGTGTACCTTGATGACGGCTCCTCTTCCATGTTAGGGGAGCGAGTGTACCTTGATGACGAGCTCCTTCCATGTTAGGGAGTGAGTGTACCTTGATGACGGGCTCCTCTTCCATGTTAGGGGAGGTACCTTGATGAGGCTCTCTTCCATGTTAGAGAGTGTACCTGATGACGACCCCTCTTCCATTTAGGGGAGTGAGTTACTTAATGACGGCTCCCTTCATGTTAGGGGAGCGAGTTACTCTGATGACGACTCCTCTTCCATGTTGTGAGAGTGACTTGATGACGAGCTCCTCTTCCATGTTAGTGGAAGGGTGTACCTTGATACGGCCCTCTTCCATGTTAGTGGAAGAGTGTACCTGATGACGACTCCTCTTCCATGTTAGTGGAAGGAGGTACCTTGATGACGACTCCTTCCATGTTAGGAAGTGAGTG
>WNWK01035232.1:0-19917 GCA_009830355.1 Cherax destructor | reverse complement strand
GGTTCGTTGACTGGGTCAAATATGGTTAGGTTACTTCTTCTTTTTATTTTTAAGAAAAAAAAAGAAAGAAAAGAAAATAAAAATAAAAAAAAGAATAAAAAAAAAGGGGGAACGTGGAGGAATAGGTCCTAGGAGGAATGAAAGGGAGCGCAAATCCCCCTCCGTGCCCAAGAGGACCTCACTGCAAGTAGTGCAGATGCTGCATGGAACCTGTGCCATACCCTACCCTTCACGTCAGTAAAACCAGCAATCCCGGGATAGCATCCTCACATCCACTGAGCCATCTCGGTGACAAAAAGAGAGGGCGGCCGGATATCCGCCACAAAGCATACCGCCTTCGGCCACCACCCCCGGAATCCGAAAGGTGGCCTCCAGAGATACACCCGTCGCCCGAAAGATACCCAAAGCTACCCCCCGGGTGACCGGAGAGGGATCGGGACATCCCCAGGCGATCCAGATTCCATGGCAAACTACACCACCGCCAAGGACCTCAACGGAATGGGATGGACTACGATACCCTTCCCCCTACCTAGGAACTAGAATGCCTGAGGAGAGAAGCTCCCAGGGCAAAACTGGGAAGGAAATAAGGGAAGGATGAAGAGGAGGAGGAGGAGGAAAGGGAAAAGGGAGGATGGGGAAGATGGGAAAAGGGAGGGGGGATTGGGGGGTAATTAGGTTCGGTCTGAGGAAGAAGACCAAGAGGTCCAATTCCTCAGACCGATAGCCTCTTTACCACGACAAGGAGCCCCACTTAAAGAGGTTGGGTAGTGTTACTTTTACATGTTTATGGTTACTTACATGTTTGTGTGGTTTAAGTTTATTTTGGATTGTGGGGAGGTTAGGAGTTATGTAATGCTAAATTTTTTTGTATTGTATGTTGCATTTATGTCTCAGTCTAAAATTTGTATTGACGACGCTTTGTATGCGTCATTAAGAATGGTATAAAGGTTACCGATTTCTATGGAGCTTTTAAGGTTTTGTTTGTAAGTATAATGTTTTATTTTTGGAGTTTCGTTGTTATAGGGTAGTTAGTTATTTTATTGGTGTTGTTATGGCACATTCTTGTGTGGGCGTTTAGTGCATACTGTTGTTTTGGTATAGTTTTTGTTACTTTTTTTTTATTTCATTGCAGGTATACATAGGTATTGGTAGTTACAATCATAAAACTGAAATGCAAGGAGAGCCACTGACATGCTATGGCATTAGGGACAGCTTAATCTAATGACTTATATACTATGTACATAATACTAGAGAAATTGAGTTTATTCTAGTTATATATTTGATTTCAAATTACAATATGATGATACTATACTATTTAAATGACAATACTAGAGAAATTGATTGAGTTTATTCTAATTGTATATTTTATTTCAAATTACAATATGATGATGCTATACTAGTAAAATAACAATATGATGATGCTATACTAGTAAAATAACAATATGATGATGCTATACTAGTAAAATAACAATATGATGATGCTATACTAGTAAAATAACAATATGATGATGCTATACTAGTAAAATAACAATATGATGATGCTATACTAGTAAAATAACAATATGATGATGCTATACTAGTAAAATAACAATATGATGATGCTATACTAGTAAAATAACAATATGATGATGCTATACTAGTAAAATAACAATATGATGATGCTATACTAGTAAAATAACAATATGATGATGCTATACTAGTAAAATAACAATATGATGATGCTATACTAGTAAAATAACAATATGATGATGCTATACTAGTAAAATAACAATATGATGATGCTATACTAGTAAAATAACAATATGATGATGCTATACTAGTAAAATAACAATATGATGATGCTATACTAGTAAAATAACAATATGATGATGCTATACTAGTAAAATAACAATATGATGATGCTATACTAGTAAAATAACAATATGATGATGCTATACTAGTAAAATAACAATATGATGATGCTATACTAGTAAAATAACAATATGATGATGCTATACTAGTAAAATAACAATATGATGATGCTATACTAGTAAAATAACAATATGATGATGCTATACTAGTAAAATAACAATATGATGATGCTATACTAGTAAAATAACAATATGATGATGCTATACTAGTAAAATAACAATATGATGATGCTATACTAGTAAAATAACAATATGATGATGCTATACTAGTAAAATAACAATATGATGATGCTATACTAGTAAAATAACAATATGATGATGCTATACTAGTAAAATAACAATATGATGATGCTATACTAGTAAAATAACAATATGATGATGCTATACTAGTAAAATAACAATATGATGATGCTATACTAGTAAAATGACCTTACTTGTAGTAAGGTGACTACTTGGTGTGCGTTGCTAGTATGAAAATTGTAAGTTTTTAAATAAAATATAAAAAATACACAACATATATAAATAAAAAAGGGGGAAAAGCCTTTACTTTACAAAAAAAAAAAATAATAAGGACCAGAACTTATGGACGGGACAAAGCATCAGCTATTACGTTATTTTTCCCCCTTACATGACAAATACTTATAGAAAAAGGTTGAATTCTAAGTGCCCATCTTTGGATTCGGGCATTTTTAGCTTTCATGTTGTTTATGAAAGTCAAAGGATTATGGTCCGATCTTACTATTATTTTGTGAGGGGTAGTTCCAAGATATACCTCAAAATGCTCCAAAGCTAATACTAGAGCTAAAGCCTCCTTTTCCACTGTGGCATAAGTTAACTGGTGAGGTTTTAACTTAGCAGAAAAATAGCAAATAGGATGTAAGAGGTCTGGGGAAGAGGAGGAAGAAGATTGTAAAAGGACAGCTCCCACTGCGTAGTTGCTGGCGTCTACATGCAACACAAAGGGGAGGGCGAAGTCAGGACTCTGCAGCACTGGAGAGGAACCCAGCAATCGTTTCAAGTGGTTAAAAGCTAGATCACTTTCTGAAGTCCAGTTGAAGGTAACTTTGGAACTTGTTAACTCGAAAAGGGGTGCCGCCACTTGAGAGAAATTGGGACAAAAACGGCGGTAATAGCCGGCCATGCCCAAAAACCTTTGCACACCTTTCCTGTCTTTAGGAACAGGAAAGTCTAATATAGCTAGAATCTTGGCGTTTACTGGAGTTACCAATCCCTGTCCGATGTTAAATCCTAAGTACTTTATTCGAGCTTGCCCGAATTCACACTTAGCTAGGTTTATTGTAAAATTATGTTCCTCTAGCTTCTTCAAAAGAGCTTCCAGTCGAATAACATGCTGGTCCACTCGTCACTAATTACGACCAAATCATCTAAATATGCTTCGACGCCCTCTAAGTCGTAAGTTAAGGTATTCATAAGCCTCTGAAATGTAGAGGCTGCATTGCAGAGGCCGAATGGCATAACCAAATAGTTGAAAAGCCCACCAGGCACCGTGAAGGCGGAAATTTCTTGGGCACGAGGCGATAAGGGTACCTGATAGTAACCGCACAACAGATCTAATCTGCTGACATACTTCGCCCCGGAGACCCTATCTATCAAATCATCCACTCTTGGAAGTGGGTATCCATCAGGCAAAGTCACAGAATTTATCTTTCGGTAATCCGTGCACATTCTGTATGACCCGTCAGGTTTAGGCACGAGAACGCATGGGGACGCCCAAGGACTTTTGCTCCGTTCAATTAACCCATGCGTTACTAAAAAATCTATCTCCTTACGTAGAACGCTACTCTTCGTTGGGCTAGTCCGATAAGGGGCTTGCTTAATAGGAGTAGCCCCTTGCACGTCTACATCATGCACACCTAGGTTGAACTGTTGGGGAATATCTCCAAATAGACGCTTATAAGTCCGCAACAGGTTTCCGATCTCTCGTCCTCTCTCATTTCCCAAGTTACTTAGAAACTTATCTAGTGAGTTCATTACTTCCGAATTTTTCAGTCTCACTTCTACACCTCGAGAACAGTCTTCTTCCTCTTGAGGCAGAACCGCTGTAATGGGGAATACTCCTTCGTGATATTTCTTCAGCTGATTTATATGGTAAGTATGAGTAGACTTCTTCCTTCCCGGTGTTCTCACCACATAATTTACTTTACTTAGTTTCTTCAACACTTCCATAGGACCCTCATACCTAGGTTGCAAGGTATGCCCCGGCACCAGCTTTAGGGCCTCATCATGACCTTGAGCATTTGGTGAAACCTCTCGAAGGCTCCCTGGGTTTGCGGTCTATAAGCTGTTGAAACGATGGGTTTAACTCCGACCCTGGACAAAGCCTCACGAAAAACCTTTGATGTAAAATTTGTTCCTTGGTCGGATTGGATCTCCTTAGGTAATCCGAACTGTGCGAAGAACCGAAATAAGACTCTTACAATAGCCTTAGCACTAATCTTTCGTAGGGGCACGGCCTCTGGATACCGGGTTGTCGTATCCATAATAGTAAGGAGATATTGGTTGCCGAGCCTGGTTTTTGGAAGAGGTCCCACACAGTCTATTATGAGTCGAGAGAAGGGTTCACCTTCTACGGCAATGGGTACAAGTGGTACAGGTGGAGGTTTTTGTGCGGGTTTCCCAATGGTCTGGCAAATAGAACAGTTCCTCAAGTACTCAGTCACAGTACTTTTCATCTTCGGCCAGAAAAAATACCGGGCCAATTTTCCTAAAGTTTTCCGCACTCCCAAATCCCCTCCCATGGGGCTAGAATGGGCCACCTCCAAAACCAACTCTCGAAATCTAACAGGTAAAACCACTACTTGTTTGACCTTGGGGCATTGATTACCTGAAGAGATAGCAGAAAGAGATTTCTTCATCAGAATACCGTCAGAGAAATAGAAACATTTTTCCATCCCCCTAGCTTCTGTCTCTGTAAGCGCTTGTTCTCTTGCCTGTTTTAAAGATGGGTCTTCTAACTGTTCCTTCACTAGGTTGTCTCGGTTAAAGTCACCACTTCGTAGAGGGGTAAAGTCTACCACCCGGGTCTCTGGGAACTGATCTTCGACTTCTGGTCGATCAACAGCACTAAACAGCGCTTCCAAACCCCAATCTGAGGACACATCATCAGTAGGAAGTGATTCCGGAATTTTAGCCATAGCCCTTGTTATAGCTGTGAGAGGGAATAGACGAGGACCTTCCTTACATCCTTCAATGGCATAAACCTCTCCTGAGAAATTTTCTGTAACATAAGGTTCTCTGCTTATTCCTCCCTTTCCTAAATCATTACCCACAAGTAGGTCAACCAACTTTATTGGAAAATCAGTCTCCGAAATGCCCACAACAGCCTCACCCTGATATGAATCTAAATTCACATACACCTTATGAAGGGGGACTCTCGTGATGGCGCCACCTTAACCTTCTAGCAGAACATCCAGGTCAGTATACCTGGAGAGACCTGGAGAGAGTTCCGGGGGTCAACGCCCCCGCGGCCCGGTCTGTGACCAGGCCTCATGTTGGATCAGAGCCTGATCAACCAGGCTGTTACTGCTGGCCGCACGCAGTCCAACGTACAAACCACAGCCTGGCTGGTCAGGTACCGACTTTAGGTGCCTGTCCAGTGCCCGCTTGAAGACAGCCAGGGGTTTGTTGGTAATCCCCCTGATGTATGCTGGGAGGCAGTTGAACAGTCTTGGGCCCCTGACACTTATTGTGTTGTCTCTCAGCGTGCTAGTGGCACCCCCAGCTTTTCATTGGGGGGATGTTACATCGCCTGCCGAGTCTTTTGCTTTCGTAGGGAG
Source organism: Cherax destructor (assembly GCA_009830355.1). Taxonomy (NCBI): domain Eukaryota; kingdom Metazoa; phylum Arthropoda; class Malacostraca; order Decapoda; family Parastacidae; genus Cherax; species Cherax destructor. Next base: position 14,210 of record WNWK01035232.1, on the reverse strand, counting down.
TGACTCATTTTTAGTAAGCGCTCCTTTTCTCAGTCCCTGGACCCATTATGTACCTCTGTAATCTTTTGACTACCGCCCACAGGATGGGTATGGGGTGCATAATAAAGATATCAAACTAACTCCTTTTCTCAATAGAGTCAGGTAGCTACCCGTATCTCGATAGGATACTCTGTCTACCAGTTGGTCCTCTGTAATTCCAGCCTTACCCTTGGAAAAGTAGGGAAGCATGGCCTCCGTTACTTTATCAGAGAACCTCTCCGAGGGAATTAGGCATTTCGACTTGGAGGACTGGTCAGCTAAGGTTTGCTCTTTCTGTGGACCCTCCTGTTCCTTCAGCTTAGAAGATGTCATTAGTGCAGGTAAGGTTTCCGAACCTGAACGCCTTCGATCACGGTTCAACTGGAAACAAGAGCGTCTCAAATGGCCGGGTTTCTAGCAATAGGAGCAAGTAGGTCCTCTTCTAGGAGTATCTACTTCATAATATGATGGTCTTCCTTTACCTGTGAAAACACGAGTGTAGACTTTCTCTAAACGAGGAGGTGAAGTCTGCTGATCCGTTTTTCTAGAAGAATATGGCTGACCCTTAGAAGAATATAACCTAGTCTTCTCTCGAGATGCTTTTTCCTTTGTCAATTGAGAAGTTATCTCAAAATGGTCTGCTAAGGAAGCAGAGGCCAACACGTCTGCTGTCTGATGTTCAATTACAAAGGTACGTACGTCCCCAGTCAGTGTGTTGTGAAATTCCTCTTGCAGGATTAACTGTATCAAGCGCTCCATGGAATCACAACCCGTAGACCTGAACCATCGTTCTAGAGCCACTTTCTTTTGTCGGGCGAATTCTACCCAGGTCTGGCCAGGTAGTCGTTGTAGAGAGCAGAAGGTACGCTGATAACTTACGGGAAGCAAGTCATACTCCTTTAAAATTATCTTCTTCACTGCCTCATAATCGACATACTTGTCGTAAGGAAGGGCAGCTGTACAAGATTGTGCCTTACCAGTAAGGGTGGTGTGAAGTAAGGTAGCCCAATGTTTTTGTGGCCATTGCATACCTCTTGCCTGATTCTCAAACGTGTTGAAGTAAGTGTCTAAGTCCTTCTCACAGAATCTAGGCACTAATAAGGCAGCCTTGTACAGGTCGAAAGATAAGGTTGGAGGGGCGAACGATTTACTCCTTTCCTCTTCTTTTTGTCTTTCGAATCTGATGTTTTCCCTCTCGAATTCTTTATACAGCTGACACTGGGCTTCCAGTTGCGCTGTCTGCAACTTTATGAGATGTTCCATACGTTGAAAGTGTTCGAGAGAGAGAGAGGAGACAAAGGTACAAGAGGAGTGGGAGGATGGAGTCCCTCTAGACGAAGCTTGGGATGAGTTCCAACTCCTATCGTCCGCATATGACCAGAGCTTTCTGAAGGGCTCTCATTATCTGACTCAAGTGGTGCGTTGTCCTGAGGCATAGCCCCGGCTCCCAAAGTGAGGCCTTCTAATGAAGTCACTAAATCTGCGACTCCTAGAGACAAAGACTCCACTGGAGGTGTCTCTACATGAGAGTCCATTATCTGGGCAATGTCTGAAGGTGGAGGAAACAATATGTTCTGAATCATAGAACGGAGAGTACCAGCCATATAACGATTGTTGTAAGGAACTCCCAAATATTTAGCAACTTTCCAGCATTGCTGTACCTGGAGTTTACCTGGAGAGAATTCCAGGGGTCAACGACCCCGCGGCCCGGTCTGTGACCAGGCCTCATGTTGGACCAGAGCCTGATCAACCAGGCTGTTACTGCTGGCCGCACGCAGTCCAATGTACGAACCACAGCCTGGCTGGTCAGGTACCGACTTTAGGTGCCTGTCAAGTGTCTGCTTGAAGACAGCCAAGGGTTTGTTGGTAATCCCCCTTATGTATGCTGGGAGGCAGTTGAACAATCTTGGGCCCCTGACACTCATTGTGTTGTCCCTCAACGTGCTTTCGTAGGGAGTGATTTTCGTGTGCAAGTTTGGTACTAATCTCTCGAGAATTTTCGACGTGTATATAACAATGTATCTCTCCCGCCTGCGTTCTAGAGAGTACAGGTTTAGAAACTTCAAGCATTCCCAGTAATTGAGGTGGTTTATCGCAGTTATGAGTGCCGTGAAGGTTCTCTGCACATTTTCAAGGTCAGCAATTTCACCTGCCTTGAAAGGTGCAGTTAGTGTGCAGCAATATTCCAGCCTAGATATAACAAGCGATATGTAAAGTGTCAACATGGGCTTTGCATCCCTGGTTTTGAAGGTTCTCATTATCCATCCTATCATTTTTCTAGCAGATGTGATTGCTACGGTGTTATGGTCCTTGAAGGTGAGATCCTCTAACATGATCACTCCCAGGTCTTTGACATTAGTTTTTCGCTCTATTGTGTGGTTGGAATTAGTTTTGTACTCCGATGAGATTTTAATTTCCTCACGTTTTCCGTATCTGAGTAATTGAAATTTCTCATCAATGAACTTCATATTGTTTTCTGCAGCCCATTTAAAGATTTGGTTTATGTCTGCTTGGAGTCTTGCAGTGTCTTCAACGGTGGACACTGTCATACAGATTCGGGTGTCATCTGCAAAGGAAGACACGGCACTGTGGCTTATATCCCTGTCTATGTCCGATATGAGGATGAGGAACAGGATGGGAGCGAGTACTGTGCCTTGTGGAACAGAGCTTTTCACATTAGCTGCCTCAGACTTTACTCTGTTGACTACTACTCTTTGTGTTCTACTTGTTAGGAAATTATAGATCCATCTACCAATTTTCCTGTTATTCCTTTAGAACGCATTTTGTGTGCTATCACACCATGGTCACACTTATCAAAGGCTTTTGCAAAGTCTGTGTATATAACATCTGCATTATGTTTGTCCTCTAGAGCATCCAGGACCTTGTCATAGTGGTCCAGTAGTTGGGACAGACAGGAGCGACCTGCTCTAAACCCATGCTGCCCTGGGTTGTGTAATTGATGGTTATCTAGATGAGTGGCGATCTTGCTTCTTAGAACCCTTTCAAAGATTTTTATGATATGGGACGTTAGCGCTATTGGTCTGTAGTTCTTTGCCATTGCTTTACTGCCGCCTTTGTGGAGTGGGGCTATGTCTGTTGTTTTTAATAACTGCAGGACGACCCCAGTGTCCATGCTACCTCTCCATAGGATGTTAAAAGCACGTGATATGGGCTTCTTGTAGTGGTAAAGTCTCCAACGTATCCGGAGTTAAGTCCTTCACCAACTCTGGTATGTCACGTTCCATTGTAAAGAAGTTCGATCTCCCGGACAGGCCCCCCACTTGTTACGATTCGAACCTTCGTCTAGGGGCAGGTTACACTTCGCAACAATATCACTTTGAGAAGAAACATAGAATCTTATAAAAGCAGGTACTAATGAGAGTTCCACAAGCCTTTTCCATTTTTTATTAAAACCTTAAATGCTTATCTGAGGTATATAACAAGATCACTTGAATATCTGATAGTCTGATCTTTTCCATCACATAATATTGGAGTATGTTTAAGATTGCTTAATTTAACACTTCCCACAAAAATATAGTATATACAAGAGCGCTTATAGTAACACTATAATCAGAGTCTATAGACACACACATAAACACTTTAGAGTCTATATATATACCCTATTAACACCGTTCTCTTGAGTAACACTTAGAAGATATTATAATAAGTCACTGAATTCCACAACGAATTCCTGCGATGATAATCCAATAGATTCTTGGGAAACACTTCCTCTAAAGCGTAAGTGAGCTTAATCCAGAGTATCGATTAAGAGCTGAGCCAATCTTCAGCGTGTCAGAGGTGTGAGAGAACTAAGTCTTGGAGAGACTTTGAAGGTATGCTCACCGTACCAGGGGTGAGAAAGAACTACCCTAAGCAGAACACACAGGTATGACCTCAACTCGGTCAAGGGGGAGAGGGTAGAGCGGTCTGAACCACCCTCAGAGAACATACCTTGTTACCCGCATAAACAAGGTGTTACAAATCTACCTAACCTTACTCTAAATATACATATATATATGCATACATCATATCCGGTATAACACATATCCGTAAGCCAAATATTATAAACTAATGGAATCTTTAATTAGCTTTATTAAAGAAACCTTGATTATAATATTAAGTGAAACACAAGCTATGACGAGGAGCGTAACACGCCCTCTGTAAAAGTGTGACCTCCCCAGGCCTCCAACCTCCCATCCTCACTAAAGCCCCATCAACTACTCTCGTAGAATTAAATTTTCGCGCCAACTGGTCATCCCTACAAAAAATCACCCCACATATCTTTAAACTATCAACCTGTACCCACCCATACCTTGACCCCCAACGCCCCCCCACTCAAATTCCCACCTCCAAAAGCCTAGATTTCTTCTTATTTACTCTCATCCCAGTTGCTCTTCCAAAAACTTCAACGATGATATTAACCTTAGCTAAACCCTTTTCACTTCCCACCAGGATCGTGGTATCATCTACGTATCCCACGATCCCGGGGATCAACCTAGAAACTCCCCTCTCCCTGACTCCCTCCCTATCCAAACTATACAAGGGGTCTTGCAAACACGCAAAAAGCAACTGTGATAAAGGACACCCCTGTCTCAGACCCCTACCCAGATCTACCACGGCCCTTAACCTACCATTTATTTGTACTCGAAATTGCGCTTCCATATACAAAGTCCGAACCCACTCCACCACCTCGGTCCCAAACCCCTGTGTCCGTAAAATCTCCCATAACATCTCCCGATCGACCCTATCAAAAGCAGTTTACCAATCCAAACTAATGACACCCCTGCTCCCTTCCTGACACCCCTCTATAAACTCCCAAATCCATCTATGCCCAACCCCCATGCATCTTCCAGGAATTCCTAGTTGACCCTCGTCCAACAATCCACCCAAGACCCTCTTCATATGATTGCCCAATACTTTCGCAAAAATCTTATAATCTGCGCAAAGTAAGGTTATTGCCCTATAATTTCCCAATGTCTCACCGTCCTCATGCTTAGGTACTAAAACCACGACCCCCATCCTCTGCTCTTCCCCCATCTTCCCATCCACTTTCATCGCATTCAAAACTTCTAACAATACCTCCCTCAAAACCTCCCAGTGTTGGACATAAAAATCCCCCGGTATACCATCAATCCCAGGAGCTTTCCCCAGATGCAACTCTTGAACCGCTAACAACACCTCCTCCGTGATTCTACCTTCCATCCCCTCCCTCTCGACCCTACTAATACCCTCTCAAATGCCCCCTAAAATCTCCTCTCTCGCCTCCCAATCCCCGCTACCCTTTCCTAACTTCTTACCAAACCAATTCTCAGCATACCCACTCATCCCCTCCGTTGTACACAAAACCTGTCCCTTTACATACCCTCCCAAGTCCTCCTCAACCTCGAGGGAAGATAAAGTTGTTCTGCTGCGCCTATCCTTGAACTTACTTAAAACGAGTGCAGATGGTTTATCTCCCCACAGGACCTCTTCCACTCCACTCCTAATCTGCACTGCCTGGAAACTCTCATTTTGTAAGTCCCTCAGTTGCCCACATAAAGAACTCATTTCACCCTGCCTTTTCCATCCATGGTACTCACCACAATCCTTTAGCTGCGCCTCCAGATACCTCTGCATCCCATAACATAACTGTGCATCCTCTCTACCCTCTCGTACAAAAAAATCCCTAATAGCCTTCTTTGCTCTCTGATTCCACCAACTCACTACATCAGTAACACTCCTCCCCTCTTCCCACATCTTCCCCTCCCCCACTCAGCAAATTTCTCCCTGTGTCCCAACCCTCCCAAAAGCCTAATATTCATTTTCCAATAACTCGGATAAAATCCACATCCCGTCCTCCTCTGATGATGATGTCCTCAACCCCAACCGCCCCTAAAACGTCTCTCAGCTTGTGCAAAACACAACCCGCACCTCGGGGCTCCACATCTTTCTCTCGTATTACACAATTCCAATCTCCAGCCACCACTGATACTAAAGGCAACCCACGTAGAGCATATATCAAGTCCTCCTTGACAAAATCTGCCTTGCACTTATGACTAGACACTGTGGGCATGTATACGCCCACAAAACTAACCTGAATATCCCCCCACCTGCCATTTACTGGTACAAACCTTCCCCCCTTCCCTCCTCCCAGAACCGCAGCCGGAAAGGACTGGACACAACAATCCCTATTGCCACCCTTCCCTTTAGATTCCCAGAACTACTAGCATACATCTCGTATCCATGTAAACTTAACTCACTACCACACTTGAAATTGTGCTCTTGCAGTAAGCACACATCTACATGCATTCGTCTTAAAGTCCCCTCGAGCCAATGTCTCTTAATCTCCGTTCTGAAGCTGTTTACATTAATGCTCATACACCTGAAAACTGTAGTGGAGGTTTACCTTTAGACTTTGGCAATCGTAAAACTTCCTTTTCAGCCTTGGGAACGTTCCCACTGACACCTTTCGCACCTTTTCCCCCAAATTTACCCTTCATTTCTCCCCTATCATTCCTAATAATTTCCATAGAAGCTTTCTTACTAGACCGCTGTCCAGGGATCAATATATCGTCCTCTGACATCCCACTGGACCGCTTCCTTGACTCACCTACCACTTCCATATCCCCCTCTTCCTGCACATGGTGAACCTCCACCTGTGCCGTACACACATTCACACCACCTACTTGACCACATTCTACTACACTCACGCCCTCTGTGTTGTCACCTTCAACCACCTCGACCACTCCATTACTCAACCGATCCTCCGCTGCCGGACTATCGAGCATTCTGCATAAATCCTCCAACAAGGGATTCACAAGACTGTCCGCCACTTCCAGCGACTCTGTTCCTTCCACCTCCTGGCTTAAATCTGGTAAAGTTTCTGGGAGAGTTGATGACAAAGGCTCATGCTCCAATGCTGTCCCTTCCACCACCTCGCTCCACCTCCTGGTAGGCGCTGGTTCCTTGTCGCTCACCTCCTTGACAACATCTCCTTCCTCTCTCTGCCTTCGATCACCTCCCAGGCCATCTTGCTGATAGGTCTGTCGGCGTTCACAAGCTGCAGCGACATGCCCCGCAGCTCCACAAAGCCTGCACGTCCTCACTTGGCCCGGGTATGTCACGAAAACCTGAGTTCGAAAAGCATCCAATTGTACGAATGATGCTATCTGCCGTCGCAGGGAGATTTTTACAGAGTAGGTACCTTCCGGTACACCTGCATATATTCCCAAACTCCAACGTCCCTCTGTAATTGTGTAGACCACTCCATACTGCTGAAAACCTTCTCTTATATCACATTCCCGTGCCTCAAAAGGAACATTCCTAATTTTCAGCCATGTGTAATGTACTGACACATCCTTTAAATGTATCTCAAGACTCGAGTTGACAACAAGTCTCACTTCTTGGTATTTGTCAACTATGGCCACATAAGCTGTGCTGGTGTTGAGTTTCGCAAAAATCCTTCCTGCTCCACTTAAGGAAATGCCGTAAATATCTTCTGTTGGGATTCCATAGGTGTCTCTGACAATAAGGGGTAACAAGACATCAGCGTTGCTAGCATAGACTGCCCCCTTCAAGATCTCAATACCCACAGTATTGACACGTCGACGATACAGGTCCACCATGTTTGGGAAAATGGTGTAACTCCACAAGGCTCCACCAGAGGCCACTGATCGGTAGTTGCACTTAGTACAACTCTGGAGCAACCACGCAGGACAACCTCCTGGCCCGAGAGCGAAGAGGTCAATGTGGATTAATATTAGAATTTACTGTTTTGTAAATGTAGGATGCACAGTAGTAAGAGTGAATGTTTTGTATAGTGAGTAGATTCAGGTCTTTGAAGAGTGGGGGGGGGGGGTTGTCTAGCAGTGGACCGTGTGATAATTTGTACTGCAGCTTTTTGTTGGGTTATTATTGGCTTTAGGTGAGTTGCTATTGTGGAATCCCGGGCATAAATACCATAGGTGTGGTAAGGGTAGATCAGTGAATAGTATAATGTGAGTAGCGCAGTTTGTGGTACATAATAACGTATCTTTCAGAAGATGCCAAACTGTTTTGTATACTTTTTATGTTGTGCGTTGGATATAGGTGTTGAATTTCAAGTTGTTGTCAAGGTGCAGACCCACAAATTTTCCCTCATTGTGTTCAGCAATAAGAGTGTTGTTAATCATAATGTTTAGTTGATCCTCACTTACTCTGCTCCCAAACATAATGTATAGAAGGTTTTGTCAATGTTAAGTGTAAGTTTATTGGTAGTCATCCAGGTCAATATTTTTACGAGCTCTTCAAATTCAAATTCAAATTCAAGGTTTTTATTTCTTTGCAAAATTTACAATGTGTGACTGTCAAAAGTTGTGTCGTCAGCAAAGAGAATAAGTCTAAGTTGTTGAGATACATTTGGAAGATCGTTGATGTATAAAAAGAAAAGTATGGGACCAAGGACGCTTCCCTACGGTATGCCAGTGTCCAGAGGTCTTGTTGTGGAGATTGTGTTCTTAATAAGTCAATAAAAAGTCCTAGTTCAAGTGCTATGTAAAGCAGGTCTAGCATTTTTATAATTGCGTCATTTGTGCTTTTGTTTTTTTCCTGAAGCCAAACTGTCAGGGGTTGAGGATGATTTGTTATGTTATAAAAGAATATAATCTCTTGTGTATCAGTTTCTCGAGGATTTTGGATAGTAATGGCAAGTTTGATACTGGCCTATAATTTACATGTGTTGGGTCTTCACCTTTGTGTATTGATGTTAGCCTTGCTATCTTCAGTAATGTCGGGAAAGTGCTGGTTCCTAGTGATTTGTGTAGTGGTTGTAGGTTATTGAAAAGCTGAGTAACCATAACAATGTACTCTCCAAGGCCGCTCCATAACAACAACAACAATAACAAAACAATTATAAATGACTGAACCAAACAAACAGTATTCAATCCTCCTACTGCTCCCAACCCCTTACATTCCTCCTTTCCTAAATTACATTATATCATCCAACTTATAAATCCAACCTATCTGGAGGTTTGACAACTCTGCTGGAACGCCGGAGAATTGGAAGGTTTGCGCTGTCCTGAGGTGCCTCCTCTTCTCTCACCCGGCTGGTTCCCTTAGCAAACCTCCCAGGAGGTTCTTCCTGTATGCTAACCTGCTCTTTAAGTTTATTACCATTATTATCTGTTGTGGCCAGTTCTTCTAAACCACTCCTTACTGCTTCTGGTACTGTTGGAATCAGTGGTTGCTCTCCACTCCTAAACCTTGGCATGAGCTGATCTATATGCCTTTTCCATATCATGTTACCAAACCCTCTAATTAACACTTTGTAATTCCTAACCCCTAATACCTCCACAATTTTTCCTTCTACCCAAGGGTCACCTTTCCAAAAATTCCTTGCATACACAGCATCATCAACCTTAAAATGCTTCACCACTCCTTGAAAATCACCAGCAGGCATGTTAGACCATGAATTGTCCTCTTTAACATGACATTTGACAGCCGATACAGGGACTTTGAAAGTCCTATGAAACATCATTTCTGCTGGTGTCTTATTAGTGGAGGAATGAACAGTTTTCCTATGGTTATATAAGAACCTACATAATCTGGTATTGAGAGATCCTTTTGTAAACTTGTGTAACCCTTCCTTCAATGTCCGTACCACTCTCTCTGCCAGACCATTTGATGATGGATGGCATGGGGCTGGAGTAATATGTTCAATACTATTCTTACTAAAAAAAGCTTCCAGTTCTTGGGATACAAAGTAAGCAGCATTATCTGACACAACTATGTCTGGTAACCCAAAATTACAAAAGGATTTCCTCAGTAACTCAGTAGTCACTGTGGATGTCATAGAACTAGTGACTTGCACATCTAAGAATTTTGAAAAAGAATCCACAATTACCAAAAAATATTTGCCCTCAACTGGACCTGCATAGTCTATATGCACTCTAGACCATGGTTTCCCAGTGCTGGGCCAAGATAGGACAGGAGATGAAATTGGCTTAAAATTCTGAAAACAAATGGGACAACTCTTTGTCACTTCTGCAATATCTTGGTCCATCTTTGGCCACCAGACCCACTGCCTAGCTTCTGCTTTCATAGCATTGATACCATTATGACCTATATGCAGATGCTCCAATACCTTACATCTCAACTTTACTGGCACTACCACTCTGTTCCTATACAATAATACATCATCATGAACAGTCAGATCTGATTTGACTGAATTATAGTCAGATAAAAATACATTATTGTTACCCCAACCATATTTAACATTATTTACTACTTGGGATAATACAGCATCTATCCCAGTTTCCTCTTTGATTTTGTCAAATGATAAATGTTGGAAATCGATGGACTCGACTAATCTTATATATTCTGAAGGTGTACCTGACTCTAAGCTGTGATCTTCAATAGGTAATCTACTAAATGCATCTGCAATAACATTTTCCTTGCCAGCCTTGAATGACAACTCATAATCATACTGAGCTAATAACAGAGCCCAACGCTGAATTCTGGCATTTGCATTTACTGGAATATGTTTTCCTTTTCCAAACAACCCTAGCAATGGTTTATGATCTGTGCGAGCAACAAACTTTCTCCCTACCAAAAAATATCTGAATTTCTTAACAGCATACACCAAAGCTAGACCTTCTTTATCAAGTTGAGAATAATTCTGTTCTGCTGGAGAAAGTTTCTTACTAGCAAAATACACAGGTTTTTCCTGGCCATTTACTACCTGGATTAACACACATCCAACACCCACAGAAGAAGCATCAACCTCAATTATTAATGGATGTTCTCCCATAAAATTAATCAACAAAGCTGAACACACTAATTGTTTTTTAATCCTTTGAACAGCTTCCTCTTCCACTGTAGACCACTCAAATGTAGCCCCCTTTTTTAACAAATCATAAAGTGGTGCCAAAATTAAAGAAAAGTTCTTAATAAACTTACAATAATATGTCACCATCCCCACAAAGGACTGAACTTCCCTACAGACGTAGGTGAAGGTAAATTCACAAGAGCCTCCACCTTCCGAGAAGAAGGTTTAATACCTTCCTGAAATTTCATACCCCAGATATTCAATAGATCTGGTTTTCAACACTGACTTATTCTTATTTAGTACTACATTATGCTTCTGTAAAATACTCAACACCTGCCGGAGTCTAACATCATGCTCAGCTTCTGTGGCACCACATATTATGATATCATCTAAATAGGATGCTACCCCATCCAGTTTAACAAACAATTGGGAAATAAATTTCTGGAAAATACCAGGAGATGTGGAAATTCCAAAGGGTAATCTCTTATATTTAAAAAGGCCCCTGTGGGTATTAATTACTAACAGTTGTTGGCTCCTCTCATCTACAGGTATCTGTAAATAAGCATCCTTTAAATCTAATTTTGTAAATATTTTACCTTACCTACTACAGACAATAATTCCTCAATCCTGGGTAAAGGATATCTTTCACAATGAATTTGCTCATTTACATATTTAAAATCCCCACAAATTCTCATAGACTTACAGTCAGCCTTCAGTACTGGCACAATAGGTACAGACCATTCACTATGCGATATAGGCTCAATAATGCCTTGCTGCACTAGTTTTTCTAATTCTTCCTCAATCATCTCTTTGTGAAAAAATGGTACTGGCCTTGCTTTCACAAACTTAGGGACAGCATCACTTTTCACATGAATTTGTGCCACGATGCTGGAGATAGGTTTACTAGAATCTACCCTAAAATTTTCTAACATTTCTTCAGCACTGTCTAGTTTGTTAATTTTGGTAGATTCATCCAATCCAGCAAGGTAAATCCCTACCTTTTTCATGAGGTCTTTCTGACACAAGTTACTATTATTGGATTTCACTACATAAAATACTTGTGACATCTCTAATTTATTATATCTTACCGGCAAAACCACCTGTCCCAGAAGGTTTATTTTCCCATTATCATATGCAGTTACCCTCCTAGAACATGGTTCAATGTGCCCCTTTACTGCCTCTACCCAGTCTTTGGATAAAGTCGAGATGGACGCCCCACTGTCAATCTCAAAGGGTACCTGTTTATTGTTAATGATAAACTCATATTTCTCTGCCTTCATGGAAAACACACTATCCTCTAAGGCATATAAGCTCATCACTTCCTCATCTGCCGAACTATCACCGCCATCCAGCACCTTAATTGACTTTGTTCTAGGATATCTCGGTGACTGCTGTGTCCTTGCTGACCTGTTTTTTTCAATACTCGATTTTGATACAGCCTTAGGAGACACTTTTGAAAATTTCTCACTACACACTCTTCTCAAATGGCCTTTCTTATGACACTTATTACAGAAAAAGTCTTTAAACCTACAAGTACTACTACTGTGCTGGAACCCACAATGTTTACATTTCACAGCATTAATCACTTGTACCGCAGGAGCAGAGTTCTGATCTGTAACAAATGCCTGTTCCAAGTTCAAAAGTTTGTCAAATAGTTTTGCAGACTGCACACTTTGCAAATCCAAATTTTCTGCAACTAGGTGAGGAAAATATACTTCATCCACCACCGCCATAAACAACTGGTCCCTCACTCTGGGGTCAAATTGTCCCCCAAAGGTACAGTTCACAGCCAACGCTTTTAAATCTGTATATAATTCATGCAAGGACTCACCCTGTCGTTTCTTCCTCTGCTGAAAAGCCAACAAACTGCGGTGGTAGGCTGGTTTCACTGCATAATAACTTTTCAGTACCACGACTAAGTCGTCGTAACGCTTCGTGTGTGGTAAATCTGGAGCACACACATTACCTAAAACACTGTAAGTTTCTGATCCCAGGGACACTAGCAAGAAATTCCTCTTGTTATCTTGCTCTTTAATTCCTAAGTGAGCGAAATTGGCTTCCAACAAGCTTAGCCAGAGCTCCAAAGAAATCTTACGTGGGTCGAAAGGTTCCAACCTTCCTTGTGCTGCCATGCTGCCACTTGTTGCTGCTGTATCACCGTTCTGCTGCAATGTCCTCGGCTGGCAATATCCCTACTACTTCAGGCCACATTGGCCCACTATCCTTGGCTCTGATGATCCCATCCTCGTCGCCACTGTAGTGGTTGTAGGTTATTGAAAAGCTGAGTAACCATAACAATGTACTCTCCAAGGCTGCTCCATAACAACAACAACAATAACAAAACAATTATAAATGACTGAACCAAACAAACAGTATTCAATCCTCCTACTGCTCCCAACCCCTTACAATTTGTTAAAGAGTAATGTAATGGTGGGTGAAAGGACATAAGCCGCTTATTTCAATGATAGTGGTGGGACATGAGCTACATTTCCTGATTTATTTTTTAGTGAATTAATCTGTTAACTGTCCAAACGTAGATCTACGTTGTCACTGCTAGCACTCCAAATATTTTGAAAAAAAAAAATAAAGAGGGCAATTTTCTGTGTGTAATAAGAACAACAAAAAACTTTAGGGTCAGTACTTACTGAGATATAAGATTGCGAAGTTGGCGCTGGATGCTCACCTGACAGCAACATGGAGTCCTATCGCTTGCAGAAGTGTTACTGATAATTACAATTTGTAGTAGTCCTTGTGATTTCATAGCCAATCTTTGTTCTGACACTAATATTAGGTACTGAAATAGTACTCAAATAGTCACAAACACAGTGACAGATGAACATACTATTGTCTAGAAATATATACAAAGTATTTATGGGTCCCAGCAATGTTTTAGACAAGCTGCTCCTTAAGGGGGGCTCCTTGTCGTGGTAAAGAGGCTATTTGACTGAGGAATTGGACTTTTCGGTCTTCTTCCTCAGACTGAACCTACTTACCCCTCAATTCTTCCTTCCCTATTCCATCCCTCTTTCCCTTTTCTCCTCTCCCCATCCCTCCACTTTCCCTTTCATATTTTCTAGTTCTTAATCCTGGGAAGGGGCTCAGGGGTCCATCTCATTCTGTTGATTCCTTGGTGGTAGTGTAGTATGCCATGGAATCTGGATCATCTGGGGATCTCGATCCCTTTCCAATCTACCAGGGGAAGGCTTCGGGTGTCTTTCAGGTGACGTGTGTATCTCTGGAGGCTGCCTGTCGGATTCCAGGAGGTGGTGGCTGAAGGAGGTCTGCTTTGTGGCAGGTTTCTGACCTCCCTTCCCAAGAAGCTCATTGCTAGTAATCCCTTCCTTAAATCACTTGTTAAAGCAACTGCTCAAGAAGAAATTTATCGCCTAGCTGGTAGTAATAAGTTATA
>WNWK01035231.1:15000-19917 GCA_009830355.1 Cherax destructor | reverse complement strand
CTGAGGACTCACAACAGGAGGACTACTACGAATCCTCTTGTTTCCTCCGTCAATCGCCGTATCTCAAGCTTCGCTACCCTCAATTCCTCCTTAAGCTGCTGGTAAAGTTGCTCAATAGGGGGCATCTTGATTCAGTCCACAGGGAGTACACTAGACACGTCTTCACTGAGCTAAGAACAGGTCACCACTTGTTTAATACTATCTTTCCTCTGGATAGATAATGATTCATTACAGAAGGAATTTTATCAGACATCATCTCTGTATCTATTCATCTGAGTTGATTATCAACTTCAGATGGAGGATCGCGAGCAATCCCAGAAATTGGCAAGTTACTAAAGCTCATGTGTCCGTCTTGCATGGAGTGTGAGTAAATGGTTAAGCAGGTGTGCCAGACACACGATCCTTCCTCAGATCTCTGGACTCTGTAACAATATTAACTAGTACAACCTTTACTTTTAGAACAGGTGCATGTAATGTTTCGCTATTCTTTCAAAAATGTATCTTCCTCCTGAGAAGACACGTTTTATCGATAGGTAAGCTATGTAAGTGTAGAAGTTTACATTAGTCAGCCGATTTGCTTTACCAACTCTGTGTGCACAGTTTTGTGGTTATCGGTTAGACCTGCTGTTGTGAATTATGAGAAGATGAGAAAGAAAGAGTACTGCAGCAGGCCTTCTGGCCCATGCTAGGCAACCTGTCCAAGTCACACCTGCTTTATTTTCTGAAACAATTTATCAAATGAGGGATTTTTCTTGGCTCTGTACCACATATCGACGAATATCTTTCACTCACGGACAAACTCCACATAAGTTTGCAGTGGTTTTCGTTGCTCACTACGAAAGGCAGGTGTGACTTGGACAGGTTGCCTGGCATGGGCCAGAAGGCCTCTTGCAGTGCTCTTTCTTTCTCATGTTCTCATAATTCATAAGTAACGAATTATTTGTTTCAAGTAGTCTCCGTAACACTCATCATTTCAATACTTATCAAAGAGTAAGAAAGCTATACAACTTTGCGCTCTGTGAAAGCAGTGTGTATTAATGCTGTCCGATGTTTGTGAGGTCAGTTCATTAAACGAGTCTTGGTTTAGAATACATCAATACCCAGGTGACTCTCAGTGAACTTACGAACAACTGAAGCCCCTTGTTTAATGTTAAATGCTGGTGTACCTTGTCAGAAGGTTGCTCTGTTCTAGCAGCCTGCTTGGTGTACCTTGTCAGAAGGTTGCTCTGTTCTAGCAGCCTGCTTGGTGTACCTTGTCAGAAGGTTGCTCTGTTCTAGCAGCCTGCTTGGTGTACCATGTCAGAAGGTTGCTCTGTTCTAGCAGACTCTGCTGTCTTTCATAACGAAAAGTTTCTCTATGGAATTTTTTTTTCATTCAGTTTCGTCTGTACCTCTATTTGCTCAATCAGCAACTTTATTGTTCAACTGAGATAGGACCAGCAGGAAAAAGATCAGTAGGAAACAGAATGAATCTTTCAGAACGCACTGTAGATCTGGTGCCTAGTCCAGACAACCCTTGAGCGTCAAGACTAGATCTAGGATTGGTATGTAATAATATTGGTAGAATTACCGACAATATGTTAAGTAAAAGGACACAAATGCAACTAATGTGACATTTTATTGTGGCAACGTTTCGCTCTCCAGGAGCTTTCTCAAGCCGTTACAAGCGATAATGGACATAGTGGGTTTATATATACTCTCAAAGTGAGGTGAAATACTAGTGGTGGTAGTAGTAGTGATATTAGTAGTAGTAGTAGTAATACAATAAGGTAGAACAATCAATATGCACATGAGTAAAAGGTGATAAAACAAATACTAGGGTAGTATAACAATAGGTTAGACAAATATTTCTGCTGGAGGTTGAAATATCGAAGGCCTGTAGGAGTGTTCCACATCTACGATGTGCTTGTGTTGAATTAGCAGGAGAGACTATGTGATGGTAGGGTTTACTGTTTTCAGGAGGATTCTTGCTAAGACTTCAGAGATGGTGAAGCTGCCTTTGTTTTGTTTAATTGTGTTAGAAACAGAGATAAGTGCTGATTCAAGGCATTTGCGTCTACGGAAATTAGTTTCTTTGATTACTAGTCGGGCGTCTTTGAATTTCATGAGATGATTGTTGGAATTTCGGTGTTGTACGCAGGCGTTGTTCAGGTTATCGTTTCTGCATGCATTAATGTGTTCATTGATGCGTGTTTCGAGGTTCCTTGCTGTTTCTCCTACATAAATTCTGTCGCAGCCTCCACAGGGTATAGTGTAGACCCCTGCGTTGACTGGTTCATGGTGCTTGGATTTAGTCTTGGTTAGATCCTTAATAGAAGTACTGGAAGCGATGGCGACTCTAGTGTTAGCTTGTGCAAATACTTTAGTATTTGTTTTATCACCTTTTACTCATGTGCATATTGATTGTTCTACCTTATTGTATTACTACTACTACTACTAATATGTAATAATATTGGTAGAATTACCGACAATATGTTAAGTAAAAGGACACAAATGCAACTAATGTGACATTTTATTGTGGCAACGTTTCGCTCTCCAGGAGCTTTCTCAAGCCGTTACAAGCGTTACATGGACACAGTGGGCTATTATATACTCTCAAAGTGAGGTGAAATACTAGTGGTGGTCGAGGTAGTAGTGATAAGTAGTAGTAGTAGTAATACAATAAGGTAGAACAATCAATATGCACATGAGTAAAAGGTGATAAAACAAATACTTGGGTAGTATAACAATAGGTAGACAAATATTTTATGCTGGAGGCTGAAATATAGAAGGCCTGTAGGAGTGTTCCACATCTACGATGTGCTAGTGTTGAATTAGCAGGAGAGACTATGTGATGGTATGGTTAACTGTTTTCAGGAGGATTCTTGCTAAGACTTCAGAGATGGTGAAGCTGCCTTTGTTTTGTTTAATTGTGTTAGAAACAGAGATAAGTGCTGATTCAACATTCAGGCGACCTTCTCAACCGCATCCGAAATCTCTCCATCCGAAACAAGAAACTAAGCAGTTTGGACGTTACTTCCCTCTTCACTAAAGTACCTACCACACAAGCCATCGAGGTTCTACGACGTAAAGTCAATCAGGACCTTAACCTTCCTCTACCTCCCGGAGATTTTGTTGACCTTATTGAACTCTGTGTTAATTTCAACTGTTTTTCTTTCAATAACAGGCTCTACAAACAAACATACGGCATGGGAATGGGGTCCCCCATCAGTGCCGTCTTAGCTAACTTGTACATGGAACACCTAGAGGCTGAACACTTCGCCAACATCATACCCTTAAGCGTCACTTGGGTACGTTACGTAGACGACGTCCTCGTAATAACTCCCAAACGTTTTGATGTACGGAATCTTCAGGCAAGGCTCAACGCAGTTGAACCGGCGATCCAGTTTACACTAGAAGAAGAGTCCAATGACAAACTACCCTTTCTAGACGTCCTCATCCACAAAGTAGATAACAACCTAAAATTTCAAGTTTACCGGAAACCTACAAATAAAAATGATCTCACACACTTCTATTCCAGTCAAGATACTAAGACCAAAGAGGCATCATCATCGGATTCTTCCTAAGAGCTTACCGAATTTGTAGTCCTGAGTTTCTTGACGAGGAATGTACATACATTCACCAAACCTTCACTGATTTACATTTTCCCTTCTTTTTCATCAAAGATTGCAAGAAAAGAGCTCTTCAGATCATTAATTCTCCACGCGTCAACACCACTCCAAACAAAGTTATAGTTCTTCCCAACAGCCAGGTTGCATCCAACATTTCTAAAGTATTTGCACAAGCTAACACTAGAGTCGCCATTGCTTCCAGTACTTCTATTAAGGATCTAACCAGGACTAAATCCAAGCACCATGAACCAGTCAACGCAGGGTCTACACTATACCCTGTGGAGGCTGCGACAGAATTTATGTAGGAGAAACAGCAAGAAACCTCGAAACACGCATCAATGAACACATTAATGCATGCAGAAACGATAACCTGAACAACGCCTGCGTACAACACCGAAATTCCAACAATCATCTCATGAAATTCAAAGACGCCCGACTAGTAATCAAAGAAACTAATTTCCGTAGACGCAAATGCCTTGAATCAGCACTTATCTCTGTTTCTAACACAATTAAACAAAACAAAGGCAGCTTCACCATCTCTGAAGTCTTAGCAAGAATCCTCCTGAAAACAGTTAACCATACCATCACATAGTCTCTCCTGCTAATTCAACACAAGCACATCGTAGATGTGGAACACTCCTACAGGCCTTCTATATTTCAGCCTCCAGCATAAAATATTTGTCTACCTATTGTTATACTACCCAAGTATTTGTTTTATCACCTTTTACTCATGTGCATATTGATTGTTCTACCTTATTGTATTACTACTACTACTACTTATCACTACTACCTCGACCACCACTAGTATTTCACCTCACTTTGAGAGTATATAATAGCCCACTGTGTCCATGTAACGCTTGTAACGGCTTGAGAAAGCTCCTGGAGAGCGAAACGTTGCCACAATAAAATGTCACATTAGTTGCATTTGTGTCCTTTTACTTACTACTAATATCACTGATACTACCACCACTAGTATTTCACCTCACTTTGAGAGTATATATAAACCCACTATGTCCATTATCGCTTGTAACGGCTTGAGAAAGCTCCTGGAGAGCGAAACGTTGCCACAATAAAATGTCACATTAGTTGCATTTGTGTCCTTTTACTTAGGATTGGTATGCATAATAATAGTGTACCTAGAAGTACCGGTAAAACCTATATTTAACGCTTCCCAAAGTTCGTTCCACAATGACGTTATTTGGGAGTTTGTTTCACTCATCTACAACTCTACTGCTAAACCAGTACTTCTCTATATTGTTTCTAAATGTGAATTTGTCACACTTGAATCCACTGTTCCGAGTCCTGT
>WNWK01035231.1:0-10000 GCA_009830355.1 Cherax destructor | reverse complement strand
TTGCAAAGTCTGTGTATATAACATCTGCATTCTGTTTGTCTTCTAGAGCATCTAGAACCTGGTCGTAGTGGTCCAGTAGTTGGGACAGACAGGAGCGACCTGCTCTAAACCCGTGCTGCCCTGGACTGTGTAATTGATGGTATCTAGATGAGTGGCGATCTTGCTTCTTAGAACTCTTTCAAAGATTTTTATGATATGGGACGTTAGCGCTATTGGTCTGTAGTTCTTTGCTATTGTTTACTGCCCCCTTTGTGGAGTGGGGCTATGTCTGTTGTTTTTAGTAACTGCGGGACGACCCCAGTGTCCATGCTCCCTCTCCATAGGATGTTAAAAGCACGTGATAGGGGCTTCTTGCAGTTCTTGATGAACACAGAGTTCCATGAGTCTGGGTTTGGAGCGGAGTGCATGGGCATGTCATTTATTGCCTTTTCGAAGTCATTTGGCGTCAGGGTGATGTCAGATAGGCATGCGTCAGTCAAGTTCTGTGGCACTCTCATAAAAAATTCATTTAGGTCTTTGATTTTTCAGTCTGGTTAGCGGCTCGCTAAAAACTGAGTCATACTGGGACTTAAGTTACTCACTCATTTCCTTGCTGTCATCTGTGTAGGACCCATCCCGTTTAAGTAGGGGCCCAATACAGGTTGCTGTTCTCGACTTTGACTTTGCATAAGAAAAGGAATACTTTGGGTTTCTTTCAATTTCGTTTATGGCTTTTAGTTCTTCCCGCGTTTCTTGATTCCTGTAAGATTCCTTTAGTTTTAATTCGATGTTTGCTATTTCTCTGACTAGTGTCTCCCTTCGTATTTCAGATATATTGGCCTCTTGTAGCCGCTCCGTTATTCTTTGCCTTCGCCTGTATAGGGAGCGCCTCTCTCTTTCTAGTTTGCATCTTTTCCTCCTTTTTCTTAAGGGAATTTGCCTTGAGCAAACCTCAAGTGCCAGAGTTAATTTGTTCAAGACATAGGTTAGGATCCGTGATGTTTAGGCTATCTTCCCATTGTATATCATTTAGGACTTGGTTTACTTGGTCCCATCTTATGTTTTTGTTATTGAAGTTGAATTTGGAGAAGGCTCCCTCGCAGCTGATCACATTTTGTTGATCTGGGGCTCCCCGCATGCATGTCTGGACCTCTATTATATTGTGATCTGAGTATATTGTTTTTGATATGATGACATTTCGTATCAGATCATCATTGTTGGTGAAGATGAGGTCCAGCGTATTCTCTAATCTTGTAGGCTCTACTATTTGCTGGTTTAAGGTGAATTTGGTTCAGAGATTTAAAAGTTCATGTGTGTGCGAGTTTTCATCTGAGCTGCCTCCTGGTGTTATCTCTGCTACCACATTGTTTGCAATGTTCCTCCATTTTAGGTGCCTTAGGTTGAAATCCCCCAGGAGCAAGATGTTGGGGGCAGGAGCTGGAAGATTTTCCAGACAGTGGTCAATTTTCAGAAGCTGTTCCTGGAATTGTTGGGACGTTGCATCCGGAGGCTTGTATACAACCACGATGACCAGGTTTTGATTCTCGATCTTTACTGCTAATACTTCAACTACATCATTTGAGGCATTTAGTAGTTCTGAACATATAAGTGACTCTGTGATATACAGCCAACATCCCCTTTTTGCCTGTTCACTCTGTCACATCTGTATATGTTGTAGCCAGGGATCCATATTTCATTGTCCAAGTGATCCCTTATGTGGGTCTCTGTGAAAGCCGCAAACATAGCATTTGACTCTGTAAGGAGTTCAAGGATGTAAGGTATTTTGTTGTTTGTTGCTGGCTTTAGACCCTGAATATTTGCAAAGATGAATGTCGTTGGATTGGTGGTATTGGTGGTATTGGTGGTATGGGGATGGCGTCTTTTTTTCCTGGCACTAATATCTGTTGTATTGGAGTGGAGGCCATTGACTGTGATTCCACTCCAGAAGTGATTGCAGTTGGTGTACAATTTCTGTCATTTCCTGCCAGCTTTTTTTCTTCCTGGCACTAAAAAACCTCTCTCTCCGGTGTGGCTGTGGCTACCCAGGTTTTGCCATGGTCTGGATGTTCTGTGTCGCCTCGTACCCTTTAGGTGGTATGCCTGGCAATATAAGTTATAGCACTGTCTTTCCTGAATTGATGAGTGGCACATTTCAGGGTGGAAAAACTTACACGACGGGAGGTTGCATTTTCCTGTTTTCATATGGGCACGGCATTTTATGGGGTGATCATAATTGCATGTCCCATCTGATTTCCCAGATTTTCCATGACTGCAGATACCAAGTGCATAATATTCACATAGGCCTGGTTTCTGTTTGCCCTGGTTTTTTGTGACTGTGTTCCCCATTGTATTCCCTATTGGTGCTTATGTTCCTGTCTCGTTTCTATCTTCAACTCTAGTGCTGTCAATGGAGCCTTCAGTTTCTGGTAGTTTATCTTCAGTATTTCGCAGGGCATCCCCCTGTTTACTATGTACCGGGGTATTGCTAGTTTGTAGCACTAGTTTTTGTGTGTCCTTGTCTACACCTGTTTCCCCATCATTTATGTCACTAGAGCTCCTGTCCCTCTTCAGGTCACCATCATTTATTTCTCCATTCGTACAGTTTCTGACTACCATTGCAACATCTGTACCAAGGGCGGTAGCACCATCTGGCCCAGATTTTTTACTTTCCCAACTGTTATAGAAAGCTGTCATGTTTTTTTTATGAAGTCCGATTTGATGTTGTCATCTTTTAATATCAATGTGATTTTATTCCACAGTTCTGTCTCATTTGGGCATACCCAAAAACACTTCCCTTGTTTGATATCTCGTGTAGTAGATTCTTGAATGCCTACACAAGGGGCGTGGCAGCATTTACCACAGAAATTGCATGTAATCCATCCAGTGGAACGTTTGTTTGTTTGGTTGCACACTACACAGGGTTTCATGACTGATTTTGTTGGTTGTTTTACTGTCTCAGGGACACGAGGACACAGCAGAAAGTTAAAAGCACGAATGAATCATAGAGATGTAAGGAAATATTTCTTAGCCTTAGAGTGGTCAGGAAGTGGAACGACCTAGACAGCGAATTGATAGAGGCAGAATCAATACATATATTTAAGAATAGATATGATAGGGGTTAGGCAACCAGGAAAGAGTGAAATCAGTATCAGCCAGCAGAGAGGTGGGCCAGGAACTGAGAATCGACCCCTTCAACCACAATTAGGTAAGTACACACACACACACAGTAGGGACACCGCATGCGGTGTGAATGTAAGTGTTTTTGAGGACTACCCAAGGGTACTGCAGGAGTCATCAATCATGTCAGGGTAGTGAACAACCCCTAAAGTAGTTTACATGTTGCCCTGAGCCACATAAGTGTGGGGAGAGCCTCAGTTTTAGTGCGGCGCAGGCGTTGTTGTAATATGTGTCACTCAAGAAAGATAATAAAGTGAAGTCAATGTGTGACCAGTGAAAGAAGCACAATAAATAGGATTATATTATATATATAGAGAAGAAAGAAGGTGGAGATACGCCAGAACATCACAACGAGCTGGACAATCTTGAGGCTGCATCGCAAGTTTTCGGGGAGTCAGATGTTTGTTTTCCAGGTACCGCCAGCTGATTTGTGAATGGTCCACCCTCCTTGTATGAAAAAAATAGGCTAACAAGTACTAAATAACGAATAGTAATTGGTAATTTAAAACAGAACCAGGGTGGGCAGACAGGTGTATATTAGACTAGGAAAAGCATAGAAGGCATAAGCTAATAGAGAGTTGTAGGTCAGAGCAGGTCAGAGGAGCACTGCAGACCACGTGTAACACACAAACTGCACCACACACATAGTATACTCCCACCCACACATAGACCCACACCCACATATTCCTCACACATATAGACAAACACACACACACACACATTCCCTCACACACACACACACACTCTCCCCACTCTCCTTCTATCCCTCCCCTGCTCCCTTCTCTCTCTCTCTCTCTCTCTCTCTCTCTCTCTCTCTCTCTCTCTCTCTCTCTCTCTCTCTCTCTCTCTCTCTCTCTCTCTCTCTCTCTCTCTTCCTTTTTCTCTCCCCTTCCTTTTCCCTCTTTTTCTCCCTCTATTTCTTCCTCTTCCTCTCTCTCTCCCTCTTCCCTTCTCTCTTCCTCCCACTGTGACTATCCCTCCCCATCTTTCTCCCCTTATTCCCTCCTCTTTCCCTCTCCCCATCTCTGCATCCCTTCGCCACTGTCTCTCCCCATCTCTCTCCCTCTCCTCCTCTCCCTACCTCCCTTTCCCCTCTCTCTCTCCCTCTGCTTCACACACAAACACACACACACACCTACACACACACACACCTACACACACACACACCTACACACACACACCTACACACACACACACCTACACACACACACACACCTACAGAAGTGGACTGTAGAGAACGGAGAGAAACTGTATGCAGAGGCCCTATCAGACCATCGTGGAGCCCAAGAAAAAGAGAGGATCACATCAGGAACAATTGAGGGGAGTGTAGTAAAAGGGAGAGCTAAGCTATACGTAGAAGCCCTAACAGACCACAGCAGTGCACAGGGAAAGTTAAGAAGGGAAAGCGACAGGGCACTGGGTCAAGGAATAACAGACAGTGAAGAGATTGAAGAAAGGAAAGCTGCAATGGAGGCACCTAAGTCGAATCAGGGGTTACATAGGGATAGGCAGTGGGAGAATGAAAGAGAGAGATCAGTCTTTGTTTATGGGCTCCAGGAAGCTGAAAGGGAAACTTACGAAGCAAGAAGACAAGGGGAGAAAAATGTGATTGAAAACATCATGAAAGCAATAGGAGAAGCTGACATGACCCAGCTGGCAAATTTTCTGAGAATAGGGGGGTTTGCAAGAGGAAGAATCCGGCCAGTCAAAGTGATTTTCAAAGCAGAATTGACTAGAAACAGGATCCTGCAGAAGAAAGCAAGACTAAGGGATATGTCAGAGTACCGGAGGGTGTATCTCGACCGCGACAGAACACGGGAAGAAAGACAGAAACTGAAAGAGAGGGTACAGAGACAAAAGGGGGAAAGAGAGATGGACAGGAGAAACCAGACTCAGGAGGAAGCTCTAATACAACCACCTTCAGATGTCCCCCAACCTGGACAACCCCAATGCAACCAAACAATCTAACCCAAAACACACATGCCATACCCAATGATTCCACCCACCTCATTACAAACTCCACCTTCACACCAACCACCCATAGTTCCCCATCAGATCTCCCACTTTCCCAACCCCAACGTACCCCCAGACTACGGTTTTAGAAAATAAGTTAAAGGTTTGGTATACAAATGCAGATGGTATAACAAATAAATGTGAAGAGTGGCATGAAAAAATAAAGGAGACATCCCCAGACATAATATCACTCAGAAATGAAACTCACCAGGATGATAACAGATGCACTCTTTCCACCCGGATATCAAATCCTCAGGAAAGATAGAGGGAGCAGAGGGGAAGGAGGAGTTGCACTGCACATTAAGAACAGGTGGGGATTTGAGGAAGTGGAAGGAATGGATGGAATGGGTGAAAGGGACTACATAGTAGGAACAATTCAGTCTGAGGGCCATAAGGTGGTAATTGTTGTAATGTACAACCCGCCACAGAACTGCAGGAGGCCAAGAGAAGAATACGACGAGAGCAACAGAGCAATGGTAGACACACTAGCCGAGGTAGCCAGAAGAGCCCACATGGGGAGAGCAAAGTTACTAGTTATGGGTGATTTCAATCACAAAGAGACTGATTGGGAAAACCTGGAGCCCCATGGGGGTCCTGAATCATGGAGAGCCAAGATGATGGATGTGGTACTGGAAAACCTCATGCATCAACATGTTAGAGACACTACCAGAGAGAGGTGGGGATGATCCAGCAAGACTGGACCTAGTATTCACCTTGAGTAGTTCGGACATCGAGGATATCACGTATGAAAGGCCCCTTGGAGCTAGTGATCATTTGGTTCTGTGTTTTGATTCTATAGTTGAGCTACAAGTGGAGAGGGGAGCAGGAATAGGAAGAGAGAAACGAAACTACAAAAGGTGGGACTACACAGGCATGATGAACTTCCTACAAGACGTTCAGTGGGAGAGAGAATTGGCAGGAAAACCAGTAAAAGAAATGATGGAATATGTGACAACCAAATGCAAAGAGGCAGAGGAGAGGTTTGTCCCCAAGGGAAACAGAAGTAATGGGAAGACCAGAACGAGTCCTTGGTTCACCCAGAGGTGTAGGGAGGCAAAAACTAAGTGTAATAGAGAATGGAAAAAGTACAGAAGACAAAGGACCCAGGAAAATAAAGAGATTAGCCGAAGAGCCAGAAACGAATATGCACAGGAAAGAAGGGAGGCTCAACGACAATATGAAAATGATATAGCATCAAAAGTCAAGTCTGACCCGAAGCTGTTGTATAGCCACATCAGGAGGAAAACATCAGTCAAGGACCAGGTAATCAGGCTGAGGAAGGAAGATGGGGAGTTCACAAGAAACGACCAAGAGGTATGTGAAGAGCTCAACATGAGATTTAAAGAAGTATTTACACAGGAGACAGGAAGGACTCCAGGAATTCAGAATAGGGAGGTATACCAACAAGTGCTGGATGAAATACACACAACCGAGGAGGAGGTGAAGAAGCTGCTATGTGAACTCGATACCTCAAAAGCGATGGGACCAGACAACATTTCTCCGTGGGTCCTTAGAGAGGGAGGAGAGATGTTGTGTGTGCCACTAACACAAATCGTCAACACATCCATTGAAACTGGGCAACTACCTGAGGCGTGGAAGATGGCAAATGTAGTCCCAATTTTTAAGAAAGGAGACAGACACGAGGCATTAAACTACAGACCTGTGTCACTGACGTGTATAGTATGCAAAGTCATGGAGAAGATCATCAGGAGGAGAGTGGTGGAGCACCTAGAAAGACACAAGCTTATAAACGACAACCAGCACGGTTTCAGGGAAGGAAAATCCTGTGTCACAAACCTACTGCAGTTTTATGACAAGGTAACAGAAGTAAGACACGAGAGAGAGGGGTGGATAGACTGCATTTTTTTGGACAGCAAGAAGGCGTTCGACACAGTTCCTCACAAGAGGTTAATGCAAAAGCTAGAGGATCAGGCACACGTAACAAGAAAAGCATTGCAATGGATCAGAGAATATCTGACAGGGAGATAACAACGAGTCATGGTACGTGACGAGGTGTCAGAGTGGGCACCTGTGACGAGTGGAGTTCCACAAGGGTCAGTCCTAGGACTTGTACTGTTTTTGGTATATGTGAATGACATAACGGAAGGGATAGACTCAGAAGTGTCCCTGTTTGCAGATGATGTGAAGTTAATGAGAAGAATCAAATCAGTCGAGGATCAGGCAGGACTACAAAGAGACCTGGACAGGCTACAAGCCTGGTCCAGTAACTGGCTCCTTGAATTTAACCCTGCCAAATGTAAAGTCATGAATATCGGGGAAGGGCAAAGAAGACCGCAGACAGAGTATAGTCTAGGTGGCCAAAGACTGCAAACCTCACTCAAAGAAAAAGATCTTGGGGTGAGTATAATAACGAGCACATCTCCTGAGGCACACATCAATCAGATAACTGCTGCAGCATACGGGCGGCTGGCAAACCTAAGAATAGCGTTCCAATACCTCACTAAGGAATCGTTCAAGACTCTGTACACCATATACGTCAGGCCCATACTGGAGTATGCAGCACCAGTTTGGAACCCACACGTGGTCAAGCACGTCAAGAAATTAGAGAAAGTACAAAGGTTTGCAACAAGACTAGTCCCAGAGCTAAAGGGATTGTTCTACGAAGAAAGGTTAAGGGAAATCGGCCTGACGACACTAGAGGACAGGAGGGTTAGGGGAGACATAATAACGACATATAAAATACTGCGAGGAATAGATAAGGTGGACAGAGACAAGATGTTCCAGAGAGGGGACACAGAAACAAGGGGTCACAATTGGAAGTTGAAGACTCCTATGAGTCAAAGGGATGTTAGGAAATATTTCTTCAGTCATAGAGTTGTCAGGAAGTGGAATAGCTTAGAAAGCGACATAGTGGAGGCAGGAACCATACAAAGTTTTAAGACTAGGTTTGATAAAGCTCATGGAGCAGAGAGAGAGAGGACCTAGTAGCAATCAGTGAAGAGGCGGGGCCAGGAGCTATGACTCGACCCCTGCAACCACAAATAGGTGAGTACAAATAGGTGAGTACACACACACACACACACATACACACACACACACACACACACACACACACACACACATACACACACTCAGACAAACACACATCACAAGCAACCACACAGAAATACATAAGATTTTTCATTCTTTGGCAACCAAAAAAAAAAAAATGGGTTTCCAGGGAGCAGAAAGGAAAACCAAGGGACTGGAAGATGAGTCTAAGAAGGAAGATTGGGTAGCAGAGCTCATGAAAAGGGAACATGAGTGGGGAAGGAAGCTAGAAGAGCTTAGCATGAAAATGGAGGAGAGGATAGCTGCAAAGATCAGGAAGTGGGAGATGCAAGTCACAGTAGCAGAGGCTAAGATTGAGAGATTAGAAGAGGAACTGAAAAAACTGAAACAGCCTAAAGAACTAAAGAGCAATGTGAGCATGAAATCAGACGAAATTTCCAGTGCATCCGGCCTCTTTGCTGCAACATTTAAAACCCATGCTTCACACCCATATAAGAAAGAGAGTTAGTACCACTATACTCGGATATATTTTTCTTTTTGCCTATATGGATAACGTTCTTCGTCTCCTCAGACTCCTTAATGCACTACCCCCTCTTCAATTCTATGGTTCGCCTCGTCTTCCACAGACACATCTGATGACAAGTCTACTCCCAAATATCTGAACACATTCACTTAGTCCATACTCTCGCCTTCCAATCTGATATACAAAATGATATGTAAATTACATTTCTTACAGAGCTATGAAGTTCCTCAAGAAAGACTAATGTCTCATATAATGAATAAGAGACTTCCCATTTAAAAAGAAAATGAGAACAGAAGAAACTAAAAACTTGTTGATTATGTTCGCAGATACTTTAATCCTTCTCAGGTTAATCAGTTAAAATGACCGAGTATAATTCATTGGAACGAGATAGGAAATTTAATGTGGGCAAATTTGTAATATAAATGGGAGAAACTGAAAACAGGGTACACAAAGTATGTAGAATGTTTCATACAATTTAAAGGCATAAGACACTGAAAGTCCCAGTAGTCATCACTGACAAACGATTGTCACTGAAGATTACAAAAATATAACAGCGAGAAGTTCCAATGATACACTGGCCTTTAGTTAAATGGATGGGGAAATGCTGAAATACTGTTTGCAACATACGTAGTTCAAAACTAAAATATGCTGAGTGGTTTGTATTCGCTTCCAAAAAAAAAAAAAGTGGGGAGACCAAGGTCGATAATATCCAACGACGAGCTAGAAAACTGCTCGAAGAGGTTTTTAAAAGATACACGTCAGGAACAAAAATGCTGAAAACATTGGAATGCAATCTTTGACTGATAGGAAGACAGGGGAAACATGATAACCATATACAAGATTATGAGAGGCTATAAATGAACTTATAAGATTTCTTAGTAACTTCGACAGTTACTGACAACTAAAGAAGATGATGTGAGGAATACCCTAACACAGATATGCTTTGAATACCCTAACACAGATATGCTTTGAATACCCTAACACAGATATGGAAACAGCAAGTGCTGGAGATTAAAAAAAAATACATATATAATAAACTAATTACTGAAGACCCGACAACACAGGCTTCGCTTTGTTCATGTAGCTACGATTACGTAATTACACATTTGTAATTAGGCCCAAATTTTCCATCTTAATATGCTCGAGTGCGTATGCACGCATCTGTATACGCACCATACACAGACACACACACCACTCCAGGAGCTGTGACACGACCCCTGCAACAACAATTAGGTGAGTACACACACTTACTAACGCACGCATAAACACATGTGGAGTCTGAGATTACTGGAAAAG
>WNWK01035230.1:0-15000 GCA_009830355.1 Cherax destructor | reverse complement strand
CTATGCAGCAACCCCCTAGGGGCACCCTGCCCACACACCCCCAACCCACCAAGATCCCCCAGGGCCACAGTATTGGAAACGAGGTTGAAGGTTTGGTACACAAATGCAGATGGAATCACGAATAAGTATGAAGAGTGGAATGAAAGAATAGGTGAGATGTCCCCAGACATCATAGCCGTCACAGAAACTAAACTCAATGAGACAATAGCAGACGCAATCTTCCCACAGGGATATCAGATCCTGAGGAAAGATAGAAGAAGGAGGGGGGGAGGAGGGGTCGCACTGCTCGTAAGGAACCATTGGAGATTCGAGGAAATGGAAGGAATGGAGTTGTGTCGAGAAAGGGACTTTATAGTAGGTACCATCCAGTCTGGGGAGCACAAGATAGTCACTGCAGTGATGTATAACCCACCACAGAACTGCAGGAGGCCAGGTGAGGAATATGACGAGAACAACAGAGCAATGGTGGACACTCTGGTGGAGGTGGCAAGAAAAGCGCACATGAGCAGAGCGAAGTTACTGGTCATGGGCGATTTCAACCACAGGGAGATCGACTGGGAGAACCAAGAACCACGTGAGGGTCCAGAAACTTGGAGAGCCAAGATGATGGACATGGTACTGGAAAACCTGATGCACCAACATGTCAGGGACATGACCAGAGAAAGAAGAGAGGATGAACCAGCAAGGCTGGACCTTGTATTCACCCTGAACAGCTCAGACATCGAGGACATAAGTCACGAGAGCCCCCTGGGAGCCAGCGACTATATGGTGCTGAGCTTTGAGTAATTTCCTGCAGGAGGTTCAGTGGGAAAGGGAAATGGAAGGACAGTCAGTAAATGAAATGATGGAATACGTAGCGACAAAGTGCAAGGAGGCAGAGGAACGGTTTATACCCAAAGAAAAAAGATTAAACGGGAAGGCCAGAAAGAGCCCCTGGTTTACCCAAAGGTGCAGGGAGGCAAAGACTCAGATTGTCAGAGAATGGAAAAGGTACAGGAGGCAAAGAACCCAAGTAAACAAAGAGATTAGTCGAAGAGCAAGAAACGAGTATGCACAGGTACGGAGGGAGGCCCAGAAACAGTACGAAAATGACATAGCATCGAAAGTCAAGTCTGACCCGAAACTGATGTACAGTCACATCAGAAGGAAGACAACAGTCAAGGATCAGGTGATAAGGCTGAGGAGAGAAGATAGGGAACTCACAAGTAATGATCAAGAAGTATGTGAGGAGCTCAACTTGAGGTTTAAGGAAGTATTCACAATGGAGGCAAGAAGGCAGCTGGATAGACAGGATGGGGTGCGTCACCAACAAGGTATGTATCAAGTGCTGGAGGGCATACACACAACTGAGGAGGAGGTGAAGCAGTTACTCAGTGACCTTGATACCTCAAAGGCGATGGGTTCGGACAATATCTCCCCGTGGGTCCTTCGGGAAAGAGCTCAGGTACTGAGTGTGCCACTTGCCATAATATTCAACAAATCCCTTGAAACTGGGCAGCTACTTGAGGTATGGAAAAAGGCCAACGTAGTCCCCATCTTTAAAAAAGGAGACAGAAAAGAGGCACTAAACTATAGACCGGTGTCACTTACGTGTATAGTGTGCAAAGTCTTAGAGAAAATCATCAGGAAAAGAATGGTGGAGCACCTGGAACTGAACAGGATAATTAACGCCAGACAGCACGGATTCAGGGAAGGCAAATCATGTGTAACAAACCTCCTGGAGTTCTATGATAAAGTAACAGAGGTAAGGCAAGAGAGAGAAGGGTGGGTTGATTGCATTTTCCTGGACTGCAGGAAGGCCTTCGAAACAGTTCCTCATATGAGATTAGTATATCAGGAAGGGCACTGGAATGGATCAGGGAATACCTCACAGGGAGGCAACAACGAGGCATGGTGAGTGATGAGGTATCACAGTGGGCGCCTGTGATGAGCAGTGTACCACAGAGGTCAGTCCTAGGACCAGTGCTATTCTTGGTATATGTGAATGACATGACGGATGGGATAGACTCAGAAGTGTCTCTATTCGCAGATGATGTGAAATTAATGAGGAGAATCACATCGGATGAGGACCAAGCAGGACTTCAAAGAGACCTGGACAGGCTTGACATCTGGTCTAGCAACTGGCTTCTCGAATTTAATCCCACCAAATGCAATGTCATGAAGATCGGAGAAGGGCAAAGAAGACTGCAGACAGAGTACAGGCTAGGTGGACAAAGGCTACAAACCTCGACAAAGGAGAAAGACCTTGGGGTGAGTATAACGCCAAGCACGTCTCCGGAAACACACATCAACCAGATAACTGCGGCAGCATATGGCGACTGGCAAACCTAAGATTAGCGTTCCGTTACCTTAACAAGGAATCGTTCAAGACACTGTACACCGTGTACGTCAGGCCCATACTAGAGTATGCAGCTCCAGTCTGGAACCCACACCTGGTCAAGCACGTCAAGAAATTAGAGAAAGTGCAAAGGTTTGCGACAAGACTAGTTCCACAACTCAGGGGACTGTCCTATGAAGAAAGGATGAGGGAAATAGGACTAACAACACTGGAGGATAGAAGGGTTAGAGGAGATATGATAACGACATACAAAATACTGCGAGGAATCGACAAGGTAGATAGTGACAGGATGTTCCAGAGAGGGAACACAGAAACAAGGGGGCACAACTGGAAGCTGAAGACTCAGATGATTCAAATGGATGTTAGGAAGCATTTCTTCAGCCACAGAGTAGTCAGGAAGTGGAATAGTCTAGCGAACGATATAGTGGAGGCGGGAACCATACATAGTTTTAAGAGAAGGTATGATAAAGCTCATGGAGCAGGGAGAGCAGAGACCCAGTAGCGGACAGCGAAGAGGCGGGGCCAGGAGCTGAGTCTCGACCCCTGCAACCACAATTAGGTGAGTACAATTAGGTGAGTACAACAATGCATTTATAGTGGACATAGTGCCAGCTGTAAGAAAGATGGGTGTGAGCAGGGGAGGGTGTGAGCAGGTTAGGGTGTGAGCAGGTTAGGTTTTGAGCATTGAAGAGTGCTGGCAGGGGAGGGTGTGAGCAGGGAAGGGTGTTAACAGGTTATGGTGTGAGCAAGGAAGGGTGCCTGCAGGGAAAGGTGAGCAGGGGAGGGTGTGAACAGGGGTGGGTGTGATCAGGGGAAGGAGGAGGGTTATAAGCAGGTTATAGCACCACCACCACAATCACCCCAACTACCAATACCACCACCATCTCTACCACCTCCATTACCACCATCACCAACACTACCACCAATATAACCATCCATACCGCTTATTTCCTAGCACTTCCCTGATACAGTCCATACAAGACTCTAACACCACTAAAGAAGACTAACACTAATATAGAAGTCTCTAACACCACTAAAGAGGATTCTAATACCACTAAAGAAGATTCTAACACCACTGAACAAGACTTTAGCACCAGCAACCCACAACAGGACAACCAACACCCCACAACCAACACCCCACAACCAACACCTCACAACTAACACCCCACAACCCACACCCCAACACCTCACAACCTAAACCCACACCCTACACCCCACAACCCACAACTCCCCAATACACACCAAACTCCCCACACCCCACAACCCCACCCCACAACTCACACCCCACACCCCACAACCTACACCCTACAACTCACAACCCTCAACCCATACCTAACACAAAACTAACACCCCACACACCACAACCCACACCCCCACACCACACAACCAACACAAAACAACCAAAACCCTACATCCAACATCCACAACCAACACCCCACAACCCACACCCCATATCCAACACCTCACAACCAACACCCCATAACCAATACCCCACGACACACACCCCACAACCCAAACCCCACTACCTACACCCAACAACCAACACCCTACAACGCACACCCCACAACTACACAGTCCACACCCACACCCCTCAACCTACACCACACAACCTACACAAAACAACTCACAACCCACACTCCACACCCCACAACCGACACCCCACAACCCACGCTCCCCAACCCAGACCCCACACCCGATAACCCATAACCCAAACACCACACCCCACACCCCAGAACCAATAACCCACACCCCACAACCCAAACCCCACACCCCACAACCTATATCCCACACCCCAAACCCCACACCCTACACATCACAATCCAAATCCCACAACCAACACCCAACAACCCACACCCCACAACCCACATCCCACAATCCACACCAAAAAACCCACACCCCACAACCCATACCTCACACCCCAAACTGCAGACCCCACACCATACTCCGCACAACCCACACGCACACCCCACAACACAAGCAACTACACCTTACAACCTACACCCCAGTCCCCCACTCCTCACAACCTACACTCCACAACCCACACCCCACAACCCACACTCCAAAATCCACAACCCACACCCCATACCCCATCACCCATAACCCACAAATCACAGCCCACAGCCCACCCCACACTCTACAACCCACATGCCACAACCCACACCCCTCAATCCACACCAAACAACCCACAACCCAAACCCCACAACCCATACCCCACACTCCAAACACCAGACCCCACACTATACACCGCATAACCCACACCCCACAACCCACACAAAAACACTTTACACTCTACATCCGACACCCCCACACCTCACAACCTACACCCCACACCCCATAACCCATACTCCACACCCCAAAACCCACAAACAATACCCACACCACACAACGCATAACCCACACCCCACAAACCACAACGAACAACAAACACATTACAACCCACACCCCGCAATTCACACCTCACAACCCATAACCCACACCCCACAACCCATACCTCACACCTCAAGCCGAAGACCCTCACACCCCACACCCCCACACCTCGCAACCTACACCCCAAACCCTACACCCCACAACCCACAACCCACGCCCAACATTCCACAACCCACAAATATAAACCCACACCCCACAACCTACACCCCACAGCCAACACCCTCCAACCCACAACAAACGCTCCACAACCCACACCCTACAACAAACACTCAAAAACCAACACCCTACAACCCACAATCCACAACCCACATCCCACACCCCATAACCCACACCCCACAACTCTCAATATACACCCCACACCCCATACCCTACAACCCACACCCGACAACCCACACCCCACACCCAACAATTCACACCTTAAAACCCACACCCCACAACCCATACCCCAAAACCCACACCCCAAAACCCACACCCCACAACCAACACCCCACAACCAACACCCCACAACCAACACCCCACAACCAACACCCCACAACCAACACCCCACAACCAACACCCCACAACCAACACCCCACAACCCATAACACACAGCCACCACCCCACAACCAACACCCCAAAACCCACACCCCACAACCAACAATCCACAACCTACACCCCACACCCCACAACCCACATCCCACAACCCCACACCTTACAGTCAACAACCCACAGCTCACACCCCATAACCCACACCCCACCACCACAACCCACACCACCACCACAACCCACACCACCACCACAACCCACACCACCACCACAACCCACACCATTACCACAACTCACACCACCACCACCACAACCCACAACACCACCACCACAACCCACACCACCACTACCACTACAACCCATAACACAACCATCACAACCCTCACCACCATCACGACCCATACCAACACCACATCCCTCACCACCACCACTACCCATACCACCACCACAACCCACACCAGTACCACAACCCACACCACCACAACCCACACCACCACCATACCCCACAACACACATACACACACCACAACCACAACCCATACCCCACAACACATATACACATCCCACCACCACAACACACAACACACATACACACCCCAACACCACAACACACACACCACCACCACCACCCCCACCACAACTCACACCACCACAACAACCCACACCAAAACCACCACAACCCACACCACCACCATTACAACCCACACCACACCACAGCCCACACCACCACCACACCCACCCCACAACAAACACACCCCACCACCACAACCCACACCACTACCGCCACCCACACCAACACAACCCACACCACCACCACTACAACCCACACCACCACCGCAACCCACACAACCACCACCAAAACCCACACCACCACCACCACCACAACCCACACCACCACCACAACAACCCACACCACCACCACAATCCACACCACCACACCACAACCCACACCACCACCACAACCCACACCACCACCACAACCCACACCACCAAAACAACCCACACCACCACCACCACAACCCACACCACAACCACAACCCACACCACTACCACAACCCACACCACCACCACAAACCACACTATCACCACAACCCACACCACCACCACAACCCACACCACCACCACAACCCACACCACCACCACAATCCACACCACCACCACAACCCACAACCACACTACTTATTTGACCATTGATTGAGCTGGTTGACAATAGGTCTTTTTAGGTGTTGGTGGGTCGTGTTAGGAGATGGGGTCGTGTTAGGTGGTGAGTCGTGTTAGGTGGTGGTGGATCGTGTTATGTGATGGTGGGTATTGTTAGTTGGTGGTGGGTCGTGTTAGGTGGTGATGGGTAGTGTTAGGTGATGGTGGGTCGTGTTAGGTGATGGTGGGTCGTGTTAGGTGGTAGTGGGTCGTGTTAGGTGATGGAGTGTCGTGTTAGGTGTTGGGGTCGTGTTAGATGGTGATGGGTCATTTTAGATGGTGGGTCGTGTTAGGTGGTGGTGGGTCGTGTTATGTGGTGGTGGGTAGTGTTAGTTGATGGTGAGTCGTGTTAGGTTGTGGTGGGTCGTGTTAGGTGATGGTGGGTCGTGTTAGGTGATGGGTCGTGTTAGGTGGTGGTGGGTCGTGTTAGGTTTTGGGGGTCGTGTTAGATGGTGGTGGGTCATTTTACTTAGTGGGTCGTGTTAGGTGGTTGTGGGTCGTTTTAGATAGTGGGTCGTGTTAGGTGGGGTGGGTAGTATTAGGTGGTGGTGGGTCGTATTACTTGGTGGTGTGTCGAGTTAGGTGGTGGGGGTCGTATTAGGTGGTGGTGGATCGTGTTAGGTGGTAGTGGGTAGTGTTATGTGGTGGGTCGTGTTAGGAGTTGGGGTAGTGTTAGGTGGTGGTGGGTCGTGTTAGGTCGTGGGGTCGTGGTTCGTGTCAGGTCGTGGGGGACGGTGGTTCGTGTTAGGTGATGAATGTCGTTTTAGGTAATGTATCGTGTTAAAGGGTGGTTGGTCGTGTTAGGTGGGGAGGTCGTGTTAGATGGTGGTGGTTCTTGTTAGGTGGTGGGTCGTGTTAGGTCGTAGGGGCGGTGGGGTCGTGTTAGGAGGTGGGGTTGTGGGTCGTCTTATGTGATGGGGGACGGTGGGTCGTGTTAGGTTGAATGGGCGGTGGGTCGTGTATGGTGGTGCGGGCGGTGGGTCGTGCCTGGGCACTAACTACCCTCATTAACCAGGCTTAACGAGGCTGTTAGCGCCTGAGGTCGGGTATGCTGAGGCACGACCCTTCCTCGTTGACACAAGCCTCTGTCAACACTGACTTTGAGTTGATATTTCAACGCCTGTGTTGCAGCCTGTGTTGCAGTTGATCAATACCTGTGCTGATGATGAGTCAATACCTGTGTTGATGGTGGGCTGATGGTGGGTCAATACTTGTGTTGATGGTGGGTCAATACTTGTGTTGATGGTGGGTCAATACTTGTGTTGATGGTGGGTCAATACTTGTGTATATGATAAACAATTAAGTTTGCGCTGTAAACGCCCAGTTGTTAATTCTTACGCCGGACTCAACAAAGTTGCTATCATACACGAGTATCCCTCTCTAACATTGTTGACGACGGAGCTAGCGACAAGACCAGATGCAGCATCACTGCCAGTAGACTCCTGCTTAGATCCAACACTGTATTGTGATACATTATTTTGTGGTGGTGGTGTGGATGGTGGTGGGGGTTGTTGTGGTGGGGGTTGTGGTGTTGGTTGTTGTGGTGGGGGTGAGGGTGGTGGCTGACTGGCAAGATTACAGCTGTAATACCAAGGTTGGTAAGTTTGCCTGGCGCAGTATCAACAGTCCTTATCACCCACACAGTCAATAGAGCTTTTAACCCACTAGAAATGAGAGAGAGAGAGAGAGAGAGAGAGAGAGAGAGAGAGAGAGAGAGAGAGAGAGAGAGAGAGAGAGAGACCTGTAAACAGGTGTAAAATAAACGTAGTGAAAAGCAGGGGCGCCGTGGGCACATTAAGAGAACTCTGTGTCAACTTACGTGGCCCCAGACTCTTCAACCTGCTACCCGCAGATATCAGCTTGTTCCCAGCAGACAACTTGCTACCAGCAGATATCAATCTTCTACCAGCAGACATCATCCTACTACCAGCAGACATCAACCTACTACCAGCAGACATCAACCTGCTACCAGCAGACATAAACCTGCTACCAGCAATTATCAACTTGCTCCCAGCAGACATCAATCTGCTACCAGCAGACATCAACCTACTGCCAGCATACATCAACCTGCTACCAGTAGACGTCAACCTTCTAACATCAGACATCAACCTACTAGCAGCAGACATCAACTGGCTCCCAGCAGACATCAACCCACTACCAGCACACATAAACCTGCTACCAGCAGATATCAAACTGCTACCAGCAGATATCAACCTGCTACCAGTATACATCAACCTGTTTCCAGCAGACATCTACCTGCTACCAGTAGACATCAACCTGATTCCAGCAGACATCAACCTGCTACCAGCAGATATCGACCTGCTACCAAAGACATCAACCTGATGACGCTGATCAACCTGCTCAGCAGACATCACCTGCTGGCATACATCAGCCTGCTGAGAGCAGAAAGACCTGCTAGAGAGAGAGAGAGAGAGAGAGAGAGAGAGAGGAGAGAGAGATGGAGAGAGAGAGAGAGAGAGAGAGAGAGAGAGAGAGAGAGAGATCTGAGAGAGAGAGAGAGAGAGAGAGAGAGAGAGAGAGAGAGAGAGAGAGAGAGAGAGAGAGAGAGAGAGAGAGAGAGAGAGAGAGAGAGAGAGAGAGAGAGAGAGTGAGGCTGATAACACACTGAGGATTTTGTATCACTGGATGTCTGCTTCTTTGTAAATCCTCAGTAACACTGTCACGTCAGCGCTAATTTCGTCAAGTTATTCCTTCAGGTTTACAGCGCTGACCACCTCCTACAGGATCGCCGTCACTTTATTTTCACAATGATGTACTCTTCTTCCGGTTATCTCTTTTCTTCCTTTCGTTTCATGAGATGACTATCATGACTCCTCATGTCTTCCTACCAAGCAACGAGGACATGCTCAGTGTTTTCATTAATTCTTCCTAACTTGTATTTCTTAGTTCTGGAAGCCATCTTCTAGCATGGCGTCTGATGATAAGTAAGACACATGTGCAACAGTTAGATATCTTGATTCCGAAACGTTTCGCCTACACAGTAGGCTTCTTCAGTCGAGTACAGAGGAGCATCAGAAGTGGTAGAGATGTAGAGTCAGTCCAACACCCTTCAAGACGTACTGTTGAGGTGGTCAGTCCCTCAGCCCGGAGAAGAGTATTGCTCCTTAGTCTGGAACATTGTCTCCCTAGTCTGGAGCATTGTCTCCCTAGTCTGAAGCATTGTCTCCCTAGTCTGAAGCATTGTCTCCCTAGTCTGAAGCATTGTCTCCCTACTCTGAAGCATTGTCTCCCTACTCTGAAGCATTGTCTCCCTACTCTGAAGCATTGTCTCCCTACTCTGAAGCATTGTCTCCCTAGTCTGAAGCATTGTCTCCCTACTCTGAAGCATTGTCTCCCTAGTCTGGAGCATTGTCTCCCTAGTCTGAAGCATTGTCTCCCTACTCTGAAGCATTGTCTCCCTAGTCTGGAGCATTGTCTCCCTAGTCTGAAGCATTGTCTCCCTACTCTGAAGCATTGTCTCCCTAGTCTGGAGCATTTTCTCCCTGGTCTGGAACATTGTCTCCCTACTCTGAAACATTGTCTCCCTAGTCTGGAGCATTTTCTCCCTAGTCTGGAGCATTTTCTCCCTACTCTGAAGCATTGTCTCCCTACTCTGAAGCATTGTCTCCCTACTCTGAAACATTGTCTCCCTAGTCTGGAGCATTTTCTCCCTAGTCTGGAGCATTTTCTCCCTGGTCTGGAACATTGTTCTAATCTGGAACAATGTTCCAGATTAGTCTGGAACATTGTTCTAGTCTGGAACATAGTTCCAGACTAGAACAGATACCATGAATATGATATTAGTACGTAGTCTGGAACATTGTTCCAGACTAGACATATTAGTACGTAGTCTGGAACATTGTTCCAGACGACATACTAATATATTCATGGCATCTGTCTACAGAAACATAAATGAAGATTCTGCACTTCCGCTGTAAGTCTTAATTTTCCTCTATCGTGTCATGAACAATTTTCACTTCAATGTCTCGCTTCGCAAGTATAGTGGCTTTGATGTTCAAGCTGTGACTGGTCCTTTGATACCTTTGATATACCTTTGAAGAGTTTCGAGAGTATCTACTCTCTGGTTTGAGATCAGGTTTCGAATATATTGTGGTCTTCCTAAAGTTATTTGAAGCTGAACTGTTTGAGATCAGATTTTAGACTTTCTGACGTAGGAAGAATAACAGGTGCTGCTCTGAAGTTCTTTACTGGCACAACGTTTCACCCTCAGCTGGGCTTTAAAAGTACTTGAGAAAGCCTACACTGAAAGGGGCTGTTAGTGCACATCAGTATTCCAGCGTAGACTGAACAAGTGACTTGAATAGGATCATCACTAGCTTTGAATCCCTTGTTTTGAAAGTTTGCATTATACATTTTCTTAGCAAATGTGATATTGACATTGTTGTGATTTTTGTGAGATCCTCTGACATTCACTCCTAAGTCATTCACATTAGTTTTCTGCTCTATTGTGGCCGGGTCACCATTTGGAGAAGACCCGGGCCGGACGTACCGGCGAACCTACTACTACTGCTCTATTGTGTAATTAGAATTTGTTTTATACTTCGATCTAGCTTTTATTTTTCTCAAATTTTCCGTAGCGGAGTAACAGAAATTTGTCCTCATTGAACTTTATATTGTGGCCTCTCGGAAGACTTGGTTTATATCTGCTTAGAGATTTGCAGTGATCTCTCGTGCAGATTCTAGTATCGTCCAGCAAAGGAAGATGCAGTGCTATGGCAGCCTCTGACTTAACTCTGCTTACTATTACT
The DNA here is from genome assembly GCA_009830355.1 of Cherax destructor. Classification (NCBI taxonomy): domain Eukaryota; kingdom Metazoa; phylum Arthropoda; class Malacostraca; order Decapoda; family Parastacidae; genus Cherax; species Cherax destructor. The sequence goes on along the minus strand of WNWK01035230.1, from coordinate 3,741 downwards.
CTTTGTGTTATATTGGTTAGCAAGTTAAAGATCCATCTGCCCACTCTTCCAGTTATTCCATTTGCACGCATTTTGTGTGCTATTACACCTTGTTGCGCCCCCCTGAAAGGGACACAATGTATATAATGTATATTTGATGTATATTATCTTTCATGAAGATTTCCAAATGTTGCTGAAGTGTCTCAATCTTTAACTTGTCGGTTTTAAAGCATTTATCACATCTGTCAGACACTGCAACATCATGGGATCTTGATACAAGGAATTCTTCAACACTTGTCCAACCTTTGGACGAAGATTTACTTCCACATTTGGATTTGTCAAGTGTGATACCTCTTACGACTGCTTCACCTCACCTGTCCACAGCATTTAAGTCTCTTCTTCGCACTTATGCTGTAATTTAAATTGATAAAAAAATTTTACATGCCCCAAACCCAAATGTAAAAAAAAATTTTCCCCCCCAAGGGGACAAGTGAAAAAAAATTTCCCCTTTTGTATAAATTTTTGACAGTGTCTGACAGTGTAAAAAATTTTAAACCGGGGGGGGGGTTTGGGACACTTCAGAAACCCTTTTGGTCTTCATGAAAGATTTATAAAAAAAAAATTCATTATATACATTGTGCCCCCTTTGGGGGAACAATTAATAGCACAAAAAAAATGAAAGGGGGAAAAAAAAAGTGGGCAATAATCTTAACTTGAAACCAATATAAAAAAAGGGGAAAAATTTTTAAGCAAAGGTTAAAACCCCCTGTTTTTTTGGGGGGGAACGAAACTTTTTCCCGGGGTCACTGAAATCTCTAAGCGAATAAACCAAGTAGGCCAAAAAAAAAGAAAAAGGGGGAAAATTTCTGTTCCCCCCGGGGGAAAATTTAAAAAAAAAGCTAGATCAAAAGTATAAAACAAATTCTAATTACACAATAAGGGTTTTCGCCGGTGGGGGCCCCGGGTTTTTCTCAAATTTCCCCCCGGGCCCCTAAAAAAATTTTGTGAATGATTTGGGAAATTCAAACCCAAAAATAAAATTTTTTGTAAACCCCAAAAATTAAAAAAAATTTAAAAAAACAAGGGAAAAAAAGCTATTTTTTTCCCTATTCAAGATTTTCGGTCTAGGGGGGGAAAATTGATTTGCTAACCCCATGGGCTTTCTCAAGTACAAACCCCCCCCGGGGGGGAAAAGGGGGAAAAATTTGGGGGCACCCCCTTTTATTTTTTCCTACGTCGAAAGTAAAAATCTGATTTTTCAAAAAAAATTTATTCAAATGGGGAAGGCCCCATTGAAACTTTTCAAAAAAAGGGGTAATAAAGGTAAAGAATGAAAGACATACTATAAGGGGCCTTTTTTGGAAGGTTGTTCATGGCAAACTTGGGGTGCAAAATGTTTTTTGGGTGTGAATATATTGGTATGTCGTCTGGAACAATGTTGTTACTCTTATGTCTGGGGGGTTTTTTCCCCCAGACTTTTTTCCCCAAAAAAATTTGGGGGTATCTGTTCTAGTCTAATTGTTCCAAAAAAAAAAAAATGTTCCAAAAAATCTGGAACTTTTTTCCCCCGGGTTTAAAAAATGTTGGGGGGGGGAAAAAAAAATCCCCCAACAGGAAAATCCCCAGACGGGGAAAAAATTTTCGGGGGGGAAAAGACTTTTCGGTGGGAGACAATGGGGGGAGAAAATTTTCCAAAAAAAAGGAGAAAATCCCCCAGTAGGGAGCAATGTTTCAGAAAGGAGACAATGTTCCAGCCCAGGGAAAAAAAATGCTCCAGGGGGAAAAAATTTTAAACCCCTTTTTTTCCCTTTTTTAGGAGACAAGGGGAAAAAGGGAAAAATTTGAAAAAATTTTTTTCAGACGGGGGGGGGTTCCCCCAGGGGGGGAAAAAATTTCCCCGGGAGGGGGAGACAATGTTCAGACTGGGAAAAAATGAAAAAGGAACAATCAAAAAGGAAAGGAGACAATGCTTCAGAGAGGGGGCTTTTCCAGAGGGGGAGACAATTTTAGGGGGGAGACAATGAGAAAAAAATTTTTTTCAGACGGGGGGAGACAATCCCCAGACTAAGAAATGTTCCAGAAAAGGAGCAATACTTTTTCCCCGGGAAAAAGGCTGACCCCTCAACGTCGTCTTGAAAGGGGGGGTGACTCTACATCCCCCCCCCTTTTCTGATCCCCCTTGCTCGACTGAAGAAGCCTACTGTGTAAAAAAGGTTTTCCCCCTTTTTGTTGCACATTTTGCCCCACTTATTCGGGCCCATGCAAAAAGATTTTCCCCGGGCAAAAAAAAAAGGGAAGAAAATGAAAACATGACTGTCCTCTTTTTTTTGGTGGGGGGGGGGTTTTATATATCTAAAAAAAGGGAAAAAAAAAGGAAGAAAAAGTACATCTTTTAAAAAGGGTGACGGCAGGGGGTTGGTCGCGAAAACCCCTAAAAATTTAACTTAAAAATTGGTTGAGGGTTTTATGAAATTAAAAAAACCCCAGCTCCCGTCCCCTTTTTTCCCCCATCCCCCCCTCTCTCTCTCTTTTCCCTTCTTCTCTCTCTCCCCTTTTCCCCCCTTTCCTCTCCCCCTTTTTCCCCCCCCCCCCCCCCCCCCCCCCCCCCCCCCCCCCCCCAAATCCCCCGGGTTATTTTCTCTGGTAGAGTTGATTCTGCTGGTGGGTTATGTATGTTACGGTTGATGTCTGAGGGAAAAGGGGTTGATTTGGGGTAGGGTTTTTATATCTTTTGGTGGGTCGATATTGCAGCGGGTTGATTCTGCTGGAATGGGGTTTTTGTCTCTGGTAGCGGTGATGTCTGCGGGAAAAAAGGTTGATGTTACTGGTAGAGGTTGATATCGCTGGTAGCAGTTTTTTCTGCTGGTGCAGGTTTAGGGGGCTGGTGGGGGGTTTGATGTCTGCTGGGAGCAAGTTGATGTCTGCTGCTAGGGTTGATGTCTGATTTTAAAAAGGTTGACGTCTACTGGTAGCAGGTTGATGTATGCTGGCAGTAGGTTGATGTCTGCTGGTAAGATTGATGTCTGCTGGGGCAAGTTGATAATTGCTGGTAGCAGGTTTATGTCTGCTGGTGCGGGTTGATGTCTGCTGGTAGGGTTGATGTCTGCTGGTTTGGATGATGTCTGCTGGTAGAAGATTGATATCTGCTGGTAGCAAGTTGTCGGGGGGGGAACAAGCTGATACTGGGGGTACAGGTTGAAAGTCTGGGGCCCGGAAAGGTTTTTTTAAAACCCCCCCTGCTTTCACTACGTTTATTTTACACCTGTTTGGCCCTCTCTCTCTCTCTCTCTCTCTCTCTTTCCTCTTTTTTTTTTTTTTTTTTTAAGTGGGTTAAAAGTTATTGACTGTGGGGTAAAAAGGACGTTGATACTGCGCCAGGCAAACTTACCAACCTTGGAAATTACAGCTGAATCTTGCCAGTCAGCCACCCCCCTCACCCCCACCACAACAACCAACACCACAACCCCACCACAAAAACCCCCCCCAAAACCCCCAAAACCCACCCCCAAAAAAATAATGTATCACAATACATTTTTGGGGACAAAGCGGAGTCTACTGGCAGTGAGGGCATCTGGTCTTGTCGCTAGCTCCGTCGTCAACAATGTTAGAGAGGATACTCGTGTAGATAGCTTTTTGTTGCCCCCGGCGAAAAAAAATTAACAACGGGGGTTTACAGGCAAACTTTTTTTAATCATATCCCAAGTATTGCCCCCCTTCAAAAAAAGTATTGACCCACCATCAACACAAGTATTGACCCACCAT
>WNWK01035229.1:0-19919 GCA_009830355.1 Cherax destructor | reverse complement strand
ACAGGGCTGGCACTAGGAGCTTTCTTTGGGTCCATGGTGGCTTATTTAGCAGTTGCAAGCACTAAAAACAATGGAATAATGACAAAATGTATGGTATGAATGCGTGGGTGGCGCCACTCGCTGGTAAACAATGGCTCACTGACTCTGGATGGAGTGTTGTGCCGTGTACGCTTCCAAGACGAATATCGTTTTCCGAGCGGATCATCGTTATCGAACCATTATTTTTACGGAAAGATGTATTGTTTTCTGAATTTATCGTAATCCGGGGTCCACTGTATTCACTTTACTAGTGGACCCTCCTTTCGTTGATCTCTGTTTTCGTGAATTTCAGTTATCGCCGACTTTTTCGTAAAAATATTGGCTCTGTTTTCGTTGCTTTCCTCGGTTTTCATTGTTGGTACTGTACATGTCTGAGTGCGCTGTGCACACAAGCCTCCACACACATTCTGAGTCAGCGTCGGTTGTTTCTCGGGAGTGAACTTTATCCTGTGAGGTCATAGGAAACATTTCGAATAATCCATTGTTTTTGGCACCTGTTTGTGTGTGACTTCTAAATAAGTCACCATGGGCCCAAAAAAGCTGCTAGTGCCAGTCCTTTGGTAAAGAAAGTGAGGAACACGATAGAATTAAAGAAAGAAATCACAGAAAAATGATAGTGGCGTATGTGTGGCCAACCTCGCCAGGATGTACGCCAAGCCTACACCAACTATCAGTTCCATTGTTGCGAAGAAAAAAGAAATCAAGGAAGCTGATGTTGCGAAAGTAGTAAATGTGATAACGAAACAGAGATCACAAACAATTGAAAATGTGGAGAAATTGTTGTTGGTGTGGATCAACAGTTAGCGGGAGATAGTATTGAGCAGTCGATAATTTGCGAAAAGGCAAGGCAGTTGCATGACGATCTCATTAAGAAAATTCCTGGAATGAGTGCTGATGTTAGTGAATTTATGGCCAGCAAATGCTGGTTCGAAAAATTCAAGAAGCGAAGTGGCATACACAGTGTTTTAACCCTTAAACTGTCCACACGTAGATCTACGTTCACTCGCGCACTGCTCCGAATATTTTGAAAAAAAAAAAAAATCGTTTTTTTTTTTTTAAAATGAAAATCGCATTTTATAACAGGATAGGCTAAAAAAAAATTTAGGCCAGTACTTACCGAGATATAAGCCCGACAAGTTGGTGCTGGATGCTCACCTGACGGCAACAACAAGTCCTGCCGCTTGCAGAAGTAATGCCGATATACTTTTTTTCTAGTTTTTATTTTATTTTATACAATTTTTATGTTCTGGTAATTACAATTTATAATAGTTCTTGTGATTTCATAGCCAATCTTTGTTCTAACACTAATATTAGGTACTGAAATAGTACTCAAATAGTCACAATGACACCAACAGGTGAACAATTTCACCTGCCTTGGTCATTTACTATTGTCTATAAATATATACAAAGTATTTATAGGTCCCAGCAATGTTTTAGACATCCTGGAGTATATATGAAACTCCTTGAAGAATGGTGTTATGACAATTGTCAGATAACTACTGATAAGACAGTGACATTGATGAATGAATGTGTGCAAGGAACCCTTGCTTTGTTTTCACTGTCTGTATATGTCTATCTATCTATCTGTCTATCTATCTATCTGTCTATCTGTCTATCTATCTGTCTATCTATCTATCTGTCTATCTATCTGTCTGTCTATCTGTCTATCTATCTGTTTGTCTATCTATCTGTCTATCTATCTGTCTATCTATGTTTCTATCTATCTGTCTAGCTCGGCTTATCTGTCTTTGTTTGCCTGCCTATGTGTGCCTGGAGTATAATATGAAACTCCTTGACTAATGGTGTTATGACAAGTGTCAGATAACACTGACAGCCCAATGACATTGATGAATGAATGTGCGCAGGGAACCCTCGCTTTGTTTTCACTGTATCTGTCTATCTATCTGTCCATCTGTCTATCTGTCTGTGTCTCTGTCTAGCTCTGCTTATCTGTCTTTCTGTCTGCCTGTGTGTGCCTGGAGTATATGAAACTCCTTGAAGAATGGTGTTATGACAAGTGTCAGATAACACTGACAGCCCAATGACATTGATGAATGGGAGCAGGGAACCCTCTCCTTGTTTCCACTGTCTGTCTGTCTAGCTCTGCTTATCTGTCTTTCCGTCTGCCTGTGTGTGTATCTTTCCGTCTGCCTGTGTGTGTGTGTGTGTCTTTCCGTCTGCTTGTCTCAGTCTGAGTGCGGCTCGTAAGCCAACAGGTATTATATGTGATGCAGAAGTGACAATGTGACAATGCGTATTACTTGCCAGTCATGCGTATTATGTCTTATATATACAAGCATTGTATAGGACTTTGCCTGGAATTTTGGGTTATCCTAGGTAATTTACACTATGTATAATAACTGTACTTATGTGTACATGTGAGAGAGATATTACAGATATATATAGATAGACAGATATAGACAGATACAGAGATATAGGACAGATAGATATAGACAGATATAGACAGAGATATAGACAGATATAGACACAGAGACAGCCAGAGACAGCCAAAGCCAGCCTGCCGAATATATAAGAACATAAAAAAGAAGGAACACTGCTGAAGGCCTACTGGCCCATGCAAGGCAGGTCCATGTCACCCCCCAGCTTAGACCAATGACCCACCTAGTCAGGTCACATCCTCTGAAGGAAGGAGCACAGCATCAGACCTAGTAGCACAAGCTAGTCAGGTCCAACTCACACCCACCCACAGCCACTCATGTATTTATCGAACCTATTTTTACTTTCCTCTTATAAGGGGAGTGTTAATGCGACAATTACATCAGTGAATCCATGGTGTTTGCCACATTATTTGCTCCAGCTGGCACTCAATTGAACTAGTGCTCCCACAAAGTACCAAGTGGTCCCAGATTTTTTTAATACTGCGCACACTGAGGGCGCAGACCCATTCTCTCATGTCTAGGCGACTCAGGCCAATTGCACTAAATTTGAAGGAATGAAAAATAAAACGTTGATCTACGTTCGGAGCAGTACGCGTACAAACGTATATCTACGTTTGGACAGTTTAAGGGTTAAGGCATGGTGAGGCTGCAAGTTCAGACAAACATGCAGCTGAAAAATTAGTGCAGGAATTCAAAGAATATGTAGAGGCTGAAAAATTCCTCCCTAACAAGTGTTCAGTTGTGACAAAATAGGCTTCTTTTGGCAGAAAATGCCAAAGAGGACCTACATCACACAAGAGGAAAAGGCACTGCCAGGACACAAGCCTATGAAAGACAGGCTAACTCTCTTGGTCTGTGGTAATGCTAGTGGGGATTTAAAAATGAAGCCTTTACTGGTGTATCACTTTGAAAATCTCAGAGTGTTCAAAAAAAACAGTGTAGTCAAGAGTAAATTGTGTGTGATGTGGAAGGCTAACAGTAAGGTATGGGTCACAAGGGAAATTTTCCTTGAATGGTTCAATGAAGTGTTTGGCCCGAGTGTGAAGACATACCTCCTGGAAAATAAATTGCCACTCAAGTGCCTCCTGGTAATGGACAGTGCCCCTGTTCATCCTCCAGACTTGGATGACCAAATGGTGGAGGAGTTTAGTTTCATCACAGTGAAGTTCTTGCCCCCTAATACCACTCCTGTCATCCAGCAGATGATTTCAAACTTCAAAAAACTCTGCACCAAAGCAATGTTTCAAAGGTGCTTTGATGTGACCTCAGACACTCAATTGACCCTAAGAGAGTTCTGGAAAGATCACTTCATTATCCTCCATTGCATAAGCCTTATAGATAATTCTTGACAGGGAGTGACTTACAGGACTTTGAACTCTGCTTGGAGAAAATTGTGGCCAGATTGTGTCTAAGAGAAGGATTTTAAAGGGTTTGGGGCTGACCCTGTCAACTCTACGCCTGTTGTGGAATGTATTGTGGCATTGGGGCATTCCATGGGGTTGGATGTGAGTGGCAAGAATGTGGAAGAGTTGGTGGAGGACCACAATGAAGAGCTAACCACTGAAGAGCTGCAAGAGCTTCATCTGCAACAGCAACAAAGCACATCTGAGGAAATTGCTTTACAGGAGGAGGAAGAGAGATGGAAGAAGGTGCCATCTTCAGAGATTAAGGAGGTTTGTGCAATGTGGAGTAGGGTGCACACATTTGTGAAGGAACATCACCCTGAGAAAGCTGTTGCAAGCCATCTCAGCAACATGTGCGATGACAATCTCTTGTCCCATTTTAGGCAAATCTTAAAGAAACGCCAGAAACAGATCTCTCTGGACCAATTTTTTGTGCAACACGAGTCCAGTGACTCTCAAGCTGGTCCTAGTGCCAGTAAAAGACAAAGAAGGGAAGTACAGTGGACTCCCGAGTTTCGTAAACCCCGGAAATCGTACATTTATGTAAGTATAATATTGTAAGTGCTTGTGGAAAAGTATTTTTGGGGGTCTGAAATAGACTAACCTACGTGACATTTTTCCTTAAGGGAGTAAATTCGTTCGGTAATGGCACTTGAGCAGACTTCAGGAGTGAAGTTTTACGAAACTCGGGGTCCACTGTAACCCGGATGAGGACTTGGTACATGAAGTCCTTATGGAGGGGATTCCCTTCCAAACAATAACCAGTCCTCTCTCCTCCCTGTCTTCCATACACCAACAATAGTCTTTGATAAATGTAAGTGTCATGTTGAATGTTTATTCTTTTGTTTGTAAATCTATAAGCTAAAAAAAAAAATTTTTTTTTTAATACTTTTGGGTGTCTGGAGCAAATTAATTGGATTTACAATATTTCTTATGGGGAAAATTGTTTCATTTTTCGTTAATTTCACATTTCATCAGACTCTCTGGAACGGATTAATGATGAAAACGGAGGGTACACTGTATTTTTGTAAGGTCTGGAGGTCTAAAAAAAAGGTCTTTTGCTTTTTTGGGGCTCTAAGGAATGTAACCCTATTTTTCCCTTAAGTTATTCAGTTTATTTACCACGGATTTACCTAACACGGCATTTTAAGGAACATAACTACCGTGTAATATAACGGTCTACTGTATATGATATTAAAATCACTAATTTATTACAATATCTGCAATTTTTATTGTTCTCTTGCACTCTCCCCTCCTCCATTAATCCCTAACCTCACACTCTTGCCCTTCATTCCCTATTATTCATCTTTGCACATTTCTCCTTTTGTGCATCCCTACCTGCAGCATTATATGACTTTTCTTTTGATTATTTCATTTCTCAAACATAACTAAATACAGTGGTACCCCGACTTACGATATTTTTTCATTCCAGAATGCTGTTCAAGTGCCATTACCAAACGAATTTATCTCCATAAGAAATGATGTAAAATAGACTAGTCCTTTTAGACCCCCAAAATTACACTTACAAAGGCATTTAAAAAAATAAACTTACATAAAAGGGTGTGTTTGGGGACCATCGTAAGTCGGGGTACCACTGTACTCAGGTGATACACATAACATGTGACTTAGTCATCTATACATTTGGTTAAAAACCAGTTGAGAACAAATTACATCTTTAATAAAATCATGAATATTGAATTTACAGTTGTTGATTAATGTGTATTCTTTCCTTTTGCAGTTCATCATCTCGACAAAAAAGAATTATACTTAGAGTCGTCATCCAGTAATATGAAAGTATTGTAAGTGGCAGATATTCTGCAGAAACTGTGTGAACAATGTCCAGACTTAAAGCTCAACTAATTGTTCTGACAATTACAACTACATCTTCAACATCAAGTGAACATTAGTTCTCTTACTATAATACTGTAGTTCTTGTTTCAACAAACCTGCAGTATCCCACTGAGGTAGGGTCACCCAGTAAGAAAAATGAGTTTAACTTTTTAAATTTAGTAAAGTATTCAGGAGAAGAGTTACTAGCCCATTGCTCCCAGCATTTTAGTCACCTCTTATGACACGCATAGCTTATGGAGGAAGAATTCTGTTCCACTTCTCCAGGGAGTAATACTGATAATACACTGAACATGTATTATCAACATCTTTTGCACTAAAACTTACTACTTCTTAACAGCTTCCTAGCATATGTAAATATTTATTTAGTGTCATAAGACTTAAGTATAGAGTCTTTATTCTAAATATTCTTCCTTGAAGCCTTTTTATCCACTTGTCCAAGGCTATGAGTCCCACAATTTGCACCAGAGATGGACCTTATTAAAGTGTGTAAATTTATTTTGTAATAATTTTTATTGTCTAATAAAATCAATAATTTATTAACCATTTTGCAGAAGTATTAACAATGGCAACTGAATGTTAGATCATGTTAACAATTTTCTTACATTTAGTACATAGAACTATATGGTTTAGAAATTGTATTTGTTGACAGTTGGAATAATAATATGTATCATCTGTATTACTTGCTTTAGCTTAAATAATGACTGTGGGCAGGATATTGTAATATATCATCTATATTGCCCTCTCTACTTCAAGTATTTTGTCTTCACACATTCCTTCCATCTTTCTCATAATTGGTAGATGTCTTTATTAACTTATATCATAGAGAATATTTGTTAATAATCTTATATGTTCCTGCTTATTTTTCAGTATTGTCTTGATTATCATCATCATTTTATTGTATGTGTTCCTGCCTCACAAATGTTCTCTTGTTAACACTTAAACTGTCCACAACCCTCAAATTGAAAGACCTTTCTGTGTCACTAAGTTTTTATCTTCTGAATGGTAAGGAATCTTTTCTAAAGGTAATGATGCAAAAATGCCAAATCATACAGGCTAGAAGTTGGGCAAAATAGCAGCAATTTCCTTTTATTTGAGGCTATTTTTGGGCAAATTTTTGTGCTCAGATATTTTGCTGGTATACCTTCATTATTATAAATTGATTGCAAACATTTGTTCATTCAACCATAAAAGTTACCCTATTAAGCACTCAGAATTTGGAAATTTAGCCAATATTACAATAATTTCAAGAAATTCCTGTTAAAAAACAGTACAGGCATTCCTGCCTCTAAAGCACCTTTTTGCTTTGATAAACAATAATATCTCCAGGCTTCTCTTAATATAACACTTGCCTTTCATTATAATCCTTCGTCGTATACAAAATTCAATATTTTCTCTTTTTTTCCTTGGCTCATAAGCCATAACTAAGAAAATAATAGTTATGGTATAGGATGTCCTAATAGTTGATACAGGCCTAGCAGAATACCCTGAAGCAGACTGGGTGACAAAGGAGGCCCCAGCCTTTTCTCAAGAAAATTGCCTAAAATCAACCATTTCTGTCACTTTTAGGTCTATTTCTGTTATCTTTTTGGTATTAAACTGACCTAGGTAATCTTTACCTGTTGCTGCAATAAATAATGAATTACCAGCTAAAAATAACTCAAAATTATTATTTTAATTGAAACACAGAGTTAAAGGTTAGCTGTTACCATCATTCCCTGTGTGGCAGGATTATTTTTATACTGTGCACACTCACTACATAAACCCATTCTCTCATGTCTAGACCAATATTTGCTGCTCAGCAAATTTGGGGGGTCTGTTAATTAAACATAGTTTGTTGTGAACACTGCTATGATGTGTAATATACAGAGGTTAAGAGAGTGTGTGATGCTGTTATTGTATACACCTATGAGGCTGTGTTGTTATGTCTTTACTGATGATGTGTGCTGCTGTTACAGTAATGCATAACCATGTTGATGTAATTGAACACTGGTTAATGCATATACTCATGATTCATGTGTGGCTATTTGTTAATGTATACACTCATGTTGATGTATGTACTAATTTTGTGTCATAACAAACAACAGGATAACAAAATTACTTAAGAAAATGCTGATTACGTAATTACAGTTCATAAAAAGTTTATAAAATACTAATAATATATTCAATGAATTATTTAGAATTTTGCCACTACATTGCTCATTGTGTTTAGAGTTTGTATTAAGTCTGGACACTAATTGCTCATTTACAATATAAGTTGGTAAATAATGTTAATTTAAAATATATTTAAATTATATTTTTAAGGTTTTTTAATATTTTTTTCTAAACATTAGGTAATTGTGACAATAAACAAGAGATAATGAGTTATATGAAGACAGTGTGTTTAAGTGATCTTTTTCACAATATTCTTTTGGTAGAAATTTCAGATGACATGCAAGAGTTTAATAAGCCAAAAAACATATTAGTAGTCATTATCTAAGTGACTTCTCAGATAAGTAACATGATGCAGTGCATGAAAGTTCCTAAAATTAAAAACACACTCATGTTCAGAGTGTTTATTAAAAACTTTAGCTTCAAAAACTATAATCTTATACAACATATGAGACTTCATTCACTTAAAAAATCATTTCAGTGTTCAGAGTGTCTAAAAACTTTTCAGGTAAATCAACTCTAACAAAACACATGATAGTTCATTCACAAGAAAAACCATACCAGTGTTCAGAGTGTTTAAAAGGCTTTAAAACAAAATCACATCTAATACGACACATGGCAGTTCATTCACAAGAAAAATCATACCAGTGTTCAGTGTGTTTAAAAGGCTTTACAAGAAAACCAGATCTAACACTACACATGACAGTTCATTCACAAGAAAAACCATACCAGTGTTCAGAGTGTTTAAAAGGCTTTAAGAGAAAACCAGATCTAACAAAACACATGGTAGTTCATTCACAAGAAAAGCCATACCTGTGTTCAGAGTGTTTAAAAGGCTTTTCAAGAAAATCAGATCTAATAAAACACATGACAGTTCATTCACAAGAAAAGCCATATCTGTGTTCAGTGTGTTTAAACGGCTTTTCAAGAAAATCAGATCTAACACAACACATGACAGTTCATTCACAAGAAAAGCCATACCAGTGTTCAGAGTGTTTAAAAGGCTTTAAAAGAAAATTACATCTAATACGACACATGACAGTTCATTCACAAGAAAAACCATTCCAGTGTTCAGAGTGTTTAAAAGGCTTTAAAAGAAAATTTCATCTAATACAACACATGACAGTTCATTCACAAGAAAAACTATACCAGTGTTCAGAGTGTTTAAAAGGCTTTTCAAGAAAATCAAATCTAATAGATCACATAAACATTCATTCACAAGAAAAACAATACCAGTGTTCAGAGTGTTTAAAAGGCTTTTCAAGAAAATCTCGGCTAATAGATCACATAAAGATTCATTCATAAGGAAAACAATACCAGTGTTCAGAGTGTTTAAAACACTTTTTACACAAGAAAAATCTAGTAAGACACATGAAAGTTCATAAACAACAACAAAAAATATAAGTGTTCAGAGTGTTTCAAAAATTTTCACAAAAGTCCCGTCTAATGCAACACATGAGTGTACATTTCATGAGATGGCACATGGCCTCCTAGGCAATATTTTTTCTTCACAAGCTGAGTGTCCATGGTTCGATCCCCGGAAAGGGTGGAAACATTGGGTATGTTTCCTTACACATGTTGTCCATTTCACATAGCAAGTACGTACCTACGTGTTGGTCAACTGGTGTGGGTTGCATGCTAGAGGACAAGATTGAGGAACCTCACTGGAAATAAAACAGTCCTTCGATGCTGTACTGACTTTATTGGGTTATCCTGGGTGGCTAACCCTCTTAGGTTAGAGATCCAAACAAAATCTTATCTTCATGAAGGGTTCCCCAAAGGAAAATAATTTTTTCTTACCAAAAATTAGTGCATAATTCTGGTAACAAGTTGATGCAATCTGTTTATTTCTATCATATTTCTAAGTATGTTTATCCTAAAAAGTATTTTTTTTTGTTCTTGGTGTCAGCAAAAAGACTTGTTGGCAATTCGTCAGTTTTTTTTTTTTTACCCCTAAAATTGTGATTTTTATGATTTTTTTTCACTTGAAATACACTCCATGGCAACTTGTGTGAGTAGTGGTGTAGTGAGCTGCAGCCAGACACAGCTCTCAGTGCCTCTGTAGCCTCTGATAAGCATACCTGGAGTCTACCTGGAGAGAATTTCAGGGGTCAACGCCCCGGTGGTCCGGTCTGTGACCAGGCCTCCTGTTGGACCAGTGCCTGATCAACCAGACTGTTACTGCTGGCCGCACGCAGTCCAACGTACAAACCACAGCCCGGCTGATCAGGTACCGACTTGAGGTGCCTGTCCAGTGCCTGCTTGAAGACAGCCAGGGGTTTGTTGGTAGTCCCCCTGATGTATGCTGGGAGGCAGTTGAACAGTCTTGGGCCCCTGACACTTATTGTCTTGTGTGGGTCTTGGGAGAGATATATAGGTTGCCAAAGACACTCCTTGTAAGGATGGTTACGATATATTTACAGTATGTGAAGGAGAGCCCAGCCACGTCCGTTCGGCCTGTATGTCTGTGACTTGTGAGAGTAGGTGCCTATGCGTGGCTACGCACATGCGCTGAGCCTCTGACGTCAGCGGGTATCGTGACGTCACACGCAAAGGGACCAGCTGTATAACTTAAGGTGAACGCTGATACACCACACAAGTGTATATATAATACTGACACGACAGCTCGGCCATGTTATCGTATGACGTCTCGGCATACTAGACAACTCTATAGGCTGAACAGACAGGTGGTACTGGGTGAATCTATACAATAACTTGGAACTAATCAAGATTAATCTTACTATCACACTTCTTGAGTTAATGGTACTTAAGAGGATGTTAATGGATCTAGATATAAACATTATATATATTACAATTTCAATTTGCAAATTTGATCGATCAATCTGTATTCATGCACTCAGCGGGTTCTGAGGGAGAATAAATATATTTACAAGGAAGAAGTTTTAACAGAAAAAGAGAGACTCGGTGCACACGGTCAACTGTTAAAACTCAGAACTCGGAGAGAACTTGAACACACAAAAATCTTACTAGATACTAGAAATCTGATAACAAAACACACAGTCAATAACGTCAGTTCTAGTCTTGATTTTCTGATTTTCTATCTTTAGCTCACGACTTATGATCACTTTCCTACTGAAGGAAGGAACAAACTCGGTGTTGATTAAATTATAATTGCTTTCCTACTGAAGGAATGAACAGGCTCGGTGGAGTGGATGGATCTCTCCCCGGTTGAAATAGTTAGCTCAATGACACAAAGTATAAGCAAAGGAGAACGGCTCTCACTATCTCTTACTGCAGGTAATAATTACTCGACACACGACACTTTACTCTGCAAAGGCTTACTGTCAACTGGAAGGATCACTATCTGGAACACGAGGACTGACAACTGGCACTCTGAGTGAATACACTAGCAACAGAAACGGCTTTCTGAAATTACTTTTGCATCAGCAAGAGATGCTATAACTCATTCAAATAGTCTTTCTTCAACAAAGCGTCCCCTGGAGAACTACTACTTGAACTAGCAACATTGCAAGGATAGACTCAGTACTCAAGGCGGTCCGGGATACCTCCGGCACCCTAGGCATCTGAACGCTATCTTGCATGCAAGATATATTAGGGGCTGAATTCCAGACAGGAGTGACAGCAATACTAGTGTCTTGACCGCTCGGCAACGTTAACAAATAAAACACATACTATCTACAAGAACTAATCTGAACTTCACATTCCGCATCACTCTAGCAAATCTCTGATACAAGCTGGGAGAACAAACACATTGCTCAAAGACTAAAGACTTTCTATCAATTAGTAAGGGACTATAAGAACTTTTCACTGATTCATTATCATTATGGCTCTGAATGGCAGCACACACAGCATTATCGCAAGAATTTACTAGACACATGACTTCGAGCAAAAGAACAAGAATTTAAATGAAAGCAAAATTAACACAAGTATACAGCACAATATAGCTTAACTGGTAGAATTATTAACTATTCTGCATAAGTAACACGGATAATTGCACAATAACACTAAAGAAAAGATAACTCACTGAAAATTGACTTGTCAAGAAAATTCAACACACTAAAATAAAACAATCTAGCTTTACTTGAAATAAATGCAAAATGAGTTTTCTTTTCTTGTAAATATCAACAAAATTGCAACACAATAAAAAGAATTAAATGCACAACTAATTAAAAGAATTCAATAATGGTTATGGCAATAGCAACAATCTGATAAAACAATTCAATAGAATTATTTACTGGCAATAAATTAAAGTAACTTTACTGCTTGAATCACTTAGAAAGTTCACTGGAATATTACTTATTACTCTTGGAAAATGACAAGTTACTAGAGCAATTAAACACAAAATTGATGAAACAAAAATTGAATACTGGCGAATTTAATTTACACAAAATCAGTTTCAGGAATGACTGATTGAAAATAAATCACACTGGGGTAAAATTGTTTGCACTCAACACGAAGATATTAGAAATAAAATAGTTTGAACACACTTACTCTTAATTGCAAGCAAAGCAAGGTAACTCAATGAAACAGTTACTAAACAATTTACTAAGAACACTGACTTTTAAACAAACTTAAGAGTGAATTTGTTCAACAACACATGAAAACAAATGAAAAATTAATGACAATAAAATTGTTTTAACACTTACATTAGTTGGAAGATACTCATCAAAGGCACATGATTGATGACTTACTTTGTAAAGAAAGTCATGCTCTTGTTGACTATAAATATATATATATTTATTGGAGCAAAATAATATCTTCAGTAAATTGTCACTAGTCTGCAAAAGTAATTCACATTAGCACTATACAAAAAAAGAACAAGTACACAAAACAATATTGGGTGCAATGGGAAGAATTAGTGACTGCAACACATAAGAATTAGCAGGAAATATTACTGGTAAAAGGTTAAAATTGCTTGGAGGAGAAAACAATATGTAGTTACTGGGGCAAGCAAAATTAATTAATTACACAATTAACATTAACAAACAAGGGTAAATGAATAAAAAAAAGATAACTCTGGGATAGAACACTTGGTGAAACACAAAAATTAACAAGAGAAAAAGAAAATTAAACAACACGTGGACAATGCTGGGGGGAAAAAAATTCAAAATCTTTTAAAATTACTACTTGGTGGAATATTGGAACAGTAGATAACTTTAACAAATCTGTACTTACTGCATACTTAGTAACACAATGAAATTCACAGAAATTATAATGCAATAATTAACAAGAGGCAATACTAGTGAAATAAAAAATTAATGCAAGTAATTAATTTAACACACAACACTTCCCAGGATAACTTAAATTTTCTTTAACTGGCAAAAATTGTATCAACACACGAAATTGTCTATAGATTATCTGAAAAATAAAACACAAACATAGTAATTGTCTCTAGGGTGGAAAACTTGACTGCAGCGTGGTGTAGTGGTGGTGGTGGTGGTGTAGTGGTGGTTTTGGTGGTGGAGGATGGTGGTCTGGTCCACTCGCGCAGATATCTAGAAGTAATGTGCATAAACCGACGCACTACGAACCAAGGCTTTCTAAAGTTGGCACAACAGTTCAGAAGAAACGCACTCAGGACTCTCGACCCGGTTCGTAGCCAATAAACTGCTTGCAGGACCCAGTTAAGGGTGAAATAATCCACACTTAATGCTTTGTGTGGGTGGTGGAGACACGTGGTTGATGGCGCCTGCCCTAGCGTGGGTGGTGGTGGGGGTAGTGGGGGCTTGTTGGGCCTACACCATTTCCCGCGCGCATGTGGCTTACGCCGTTTATAAAAACACACGATAATTTAACCCAGGGTGGCTTGAATAACCCAGGATACCACAGGGATGGCATTGTCACTCAGAACAGCAATACACTGGAGTACAAGGGCGATATAAATGCGTGAACTGAACTCACATGGCTTACTTCTCAGACAGCAGAGTGGCTTGCTGGCTTAGTAGAATATTTTCACACAGATTGATTGGCTTGGAATCTTGTAACAAATTAGCACAGCAAAGTAGAAGCTGGCTTAAGCCTAGGCTGACGTAACTGGTGGTGGCTTACTGGCTGGATATGGTACTCTCCCCTCACAAACTGGCTTACTCGTTCAGAATTTGCAAAACCCGGGTCAACCCCTCGT
Organism: Cherax destructor; assembly: GCA_009830355.1. Taxonomy (NCBI): domain Eukaryota; kingdom Metazoa; phylum Arthropoda; class Malacostraca; order Decapoda; family Parastacidae; genus Cherax; species Cherax destructor. The sequence goes on along the minus strand of WNWK01035229.1, from coordinate 5,973 downwards.
AGGTTTTAACAAATTAACATATGAAGCACTTAGCTGACCAGGAGATACTGTAGATATTGTAGACTCTGCTTGGATGTAGGTAGCTAGTAACGTGGTCTTGATGGCGGCACATATGCTGTTTGCTGGCTTGTCGGAGTCTATCTCTCTATAACAGCGTAATCTATAAAAATTACGGCACACCGCTGGCACCACTTCTTGTGTGGGTCTTGGGAGAGATATATAGGTTGCCAAAGACACTCCTTGTAAGGATGGTTACGATATATTTACAGTATGTGAAGGAGAGCCCAGCCACGTCCGTTCGGCCTGTATGTCTGTGACTTGTGAGAGTAGGCGCCTATGCGTGGCTACGCACATGCGCTGAGCCTCTTGACGTCAGCGGGTATCCTGATGTCACACGCAAAGGGACCAGCTGTATAACTTAAGGTGAACGCTGATACACCACACAAGTGTATATATAATACTGACACGACAATTGTGTTGTCCCTCAACTCCTAGTGGCACGCCTGCTCTTCATTGGGGGGATGTTACATCGCCTGCCGAGTCTTTTGATTTCGAAGGGAGTGATTTTTGTGTGCAAGTTTGGTACTAAGCCCTCGAGAATTTTCCATGTGTATATAATAATGTATCTCTCCCGCCTGCATTCTAGAGAGTACAGGTTTAGGAACTTCAAGCGTTCCCAGTAGTTGAGGTGGTTTATCGCACTTATGCGTGCGGTGAAGGTTCTCTGCACATTTTCAAGGTCAGCAATTTCACCCGCCTTGAAAGGTGCAGTTAAAGTGCAGCAATATTCCAGCCTAGATAGAACAAGCGATCTGTAAAGTGTCAACATGGGCTTGGCATCCCTGGTTTTGAAGGTTCTCATTATCCATCCTGTCATTTTCGAGCAGATGCAATTGCTACTTTGTTATGGTCCTTGAAGGTGAGATCCTCTGACATGATCACTCCAGGTCTTTGACATTAGTTTTCGCTCTATTGTGTGGTTGGAATTAGTTTTGTACTCCGATGAGATTTTAATTTCTACACGTTTTCCGTATCTTAGTAATTGAAATTTCTCATCATTGAACTTCATATTGTTTTCTGCAGCCCATTTAAAGATTTGGTTTATGTCTGCTTGGAGTCTTGCAGTGTCTTCAACGGTGGACACTGTCATACAGATTCGGGTGTCATCTGCAAAGGAAGACACAGCACTGTCTACCTGGAGAGAATTCCAGGGGTCAACGCCCCCGCGGCCCGGTCTGTGACCAGGCCTCTTGTTGGACCAGAGCCTGATCAACCAGGCTGTTACTGCTGGCCACACGAAGTCCAACGTACGAACCACAGCCCGGCTGATCAGGTACCGACTTGAGGTGCCTGTCCAGTGCCTGCTTGAAGACAGCCAGGGGCTTGTTGGTAATCCCCCTGATGTATGCTGGGAGGCAGTTGAACAATCTTGGCCCCTCACACTTATTGTGTTGTCCCTCAACGTGCTAGTGGCACCCCTGCTCTTCATTGGGGAAATGTTACATCGCCTGCCGAGTCTTTTGCTTTCGTACGGAGTGATTTTTGTGTGCAAGTTTGGTACTAAGCCCTCGAGAATTTTCCATGTGTATATAATAATGTATCTCTCCCGCCTGCGTTCTAGAGAGTACAGGTTTAGGAACTTCAAGCGTTCCCAGTAGTTGAGGTGGTTTATCGCACTTATGCGTGCGGTGAAGGTTCTCTGCACATTTTCAAGGTCAGCAATTTCACCCGCCTTGAAAGGTGCAGTTAGTGTGCAGCAATATTCCAGCCTAGATAGAACAAGCGATCTGTAAAGTGTCAACATGGGCTTGGCATCCCTGGTTTTGAAGGTTCTCATTATCCATCCTGTCATTTTTCGAGCAGATGCAATTCCTACATTGTTATGGTACTTGAAGGTGAGATCCTCTGACATGATCACTCCCAGGTCTTTGACATTAGTTTTTCGCTCTATTGTGTGGTTGGAATTAGTTTTGTACTCCGATGAGATTTTAATTTCTTCACGTTTTCCGTATCTGAGTAATTGAAATTTCTCATCATTGAACTTCATATTGTTTTCTGCAGCCCATTTAAAGATTTGGTTTATGTCTGCTTTAAGTCTTGCAGTGTCTTCAACGGTGGACACTGTCATACAGATTCGGGTGTCATCTGCAAAGGAAGACACAGCACTGTGGCTTATATCCCTGTCAATGTCTGATATGAGGATGAGGAATAGGATGGGAGCAAGTACTGTGCCTTGTGGAACAGAGCTTTTCACAGTAGCTGCCTCAGACTTTACTCTGTTGACTACTACTCTTTGTGTTCTACGTGTTAGGAAATTATAAATCCATCTACCAACTTTTCCTGTTATTCCTTTATCACGCATTTTGTGTGCTATTACACCATGGTCACACTTGTCAAAGGCTTTTGCAAAATCTGTGTATATAACATCTGCATTCTGTTTATCTTCTAGCGCATCCAGGACCTTGTCGTAGTGGTCCAGTAGTTGGGACAAACATGAGCGGCCTGCTCTAAACCCATGCTGTCCTGGGTTGTGCAATTGATGGGTATCAAAATGGGTGGCGATCTTGCTTCTTAGAACCCTTTCAAAGATTTTTATGATATGGGACGTTAGCGCAATTGGTCTGTAGTTCTTTGCTATTGCTTTACTGCCCCCTTTGTGGAGCGGGGCTATGTCTGTTGTTTTTAGTAGCTGCGGGACGATCCCAGTGTCCATGCTCCCTCTCCATAGGATGTTAAAAGCATGTGATAGGGGCTTTTGCAGTTCTTGATGAACAGGGAATTCCATGAGTCTGGGCCTGGAGCGGAGTGCATGGGCATGTCATTTATTGCCTTTTCGAAGTCATTTGGCGTCGTGGTGATGTCAGAAGGCATGTGTCTGTCAAGTTCTGTGGCACTCTCATAAAAAATCATTTAGGTTTTCGATTTTCAGTCTGGTTAGTGGCTCACTAAAAACTGAGTCATACTGGGATTTAAGTAACTCACTCATTTCCTTGCTGTCATCTGTGTAGGACCCATCCCTTTTAAGTAGGGGCCCAATACTGGTTGTTGTTCTCGACTTTGATTTTGCATAGGAAAATAAATACTTAGGGTTTCTTTCAATTTCATTTATGGCTTTTAGTTCTTCCCGTGTCTCTTGATTCCTGTAAGATTCCTTTAGTTTTAATTGATGTTTGCTATTTCTCTGACTAGTGTCTCCCTCGTATTTCAGAGATATTGGCCTCCTGTAGCCGCTCCGTTATTCTTTGCCTTCGCCTGTATAGGAGCGCCTCTTTTTCTAGTTTGCATCTTCTCCTCCTTTTCCTTAAGGGAATTTGCCTTGAGCAAACCTCAAGTACCACAGAGTTAATTTGTTCTAGACATAGGTTGGGATCCGTGATGCTTAGGCAATCTTCCCAGTTTATATCATTTAGGACTTGGTTTACTTGGTCCCACCTTATGTTTTTGTTATTGAAGTTGAATTTGGAGAAAGCTCCTTCGCGGCTGATCACATTTCATTGATCTGGGGCTCCCCGAATGCATGTCTGGACCTCTTATTATGTTGTGATCCGAGTATATTGTTTTTGATATGATGACATTTCGTATCAGATCATCATTGTTGGTGAAGATGAGGTCCAGCGTATTCTCTAATCTTGTGGGCTCTACTATTTGCAGGTTTAAGGTGAACTTGGTGCAGAGATTTAAAAGTTCATGCATGTGTGAATTTTCATCTGAGCTGCCTCCTGATGTTATCTCTGCTACCACATTGTTTGCAATGTTCCTCCATTTTAGGTGCCTGAGGTTTGAAATCCCCAGTAGCAAGATGTTGGGGGCAGGAGCTGGAAGATTTTCCAGACAGTGGTCAATTTTCAGAAGCTGTTCCTGGAATTGTTGGGACGTTGCATCCGGGGCTTGAGACAACCACGATGACCAGGTTGTGATTCTCGACCTTTATTGCTAATACTTCAACTACATCATTTGAGGCATTTAGTAGTTCTGAACATATAAGTGACTCTGTGATATACAGGCCAACCCCCCCTTTTTGCCTGTTCACTCTCACACCTGTATAGGTTGTAGCCCGGGATCCATATTTCATTGTCCAAGTGATTCTTATGTGGGTCTCTGTAAAGCCGCAAACATAGCATTTGTCTCTGTAAGCAGTCCACGAATGTAAGGTACCTTGTTGTTTGTTGCTGGCTTTAGACCCTGTATATTAGCAAAGATGAATGTAGTTAGATTGGTGGTATGGGGGGGGGGGTCTTTTTTTCCTGGCTCTAATATCTGTTGTAATGGAGTGGAGGCCACTGACTGTGATTCCACTCCAGAAATGATTGCAGTTGGTGTACAATTTCTGTCATTTCCTGCCAGCTTGGTGGGATGTACTGTGCTGAAAGGTGGCGGGCGAGTTCCTAAGATTTTTACACTTACATAATTATCAATATCTCAGGAATAAGTTATTGCCATTATAATCCCTCTCATGCAAAGAGTATTTGACATAGCATAATGATTCTTTCGTAGGTTATTGAGGAATGATGGTTCTATCGTAATTCAGAGTGATTTTGCGATGTGCTTTACGGTTTCTTGTTAGTGATTTTTATTTCCCCCTCCCCCCAAAAAAAACACGTATTTCAACATTTTGTATAATGCAATCTATTGACAGAAAGTTCATACCACTCTGAAGCTTCATAACCTAACTCTTCATCTTTCATCTGATCTCAGCTAGAACATAACCCCTGTGGTTTAGCGCTTCTATTTGATTATAATAATAATAATCAGCTAGAACATTGTATGTCTTACTAATTTTGTAGACAATGCACTGCCATAAATCTTATCAAATAGGGCATTTTTTTTTTCTGTATAACTCAAAGGGAAAAACGTCACTAATAAATCAGTGTCTACTAATGAAATGCTGCTTAATTCAAAGACAATATTCCCATTGAAATATTTGCATAAATAAAATAGTTTGGTTGACTATACTCATTTCCCCCTTAACCCTTTCAGGGTTATTGACGTACTAGTACGGCTTACGCCCTGGGGTTATTGACGTACTAGTACGCCTAAATTCTAGGGTCCTCAAATCAAGCAGAAACAGGCTGTATTACAAATAAAGAAGCATTTGTAACAAACGACTGTTTGGGATACTAAGTAAAATATCGTATTTCAGATTTTTATTATATTAAATATATATTATTAATATAAAAGCATATAATCTGAATAAAAACATAATCTAATAATCTGTGTAAAAACCTATTTACACAAAACCACAGTACAAGATAAAAGTCACAAGTAAAATCAAGTATTCGGTGTAGTGTCGAGTCGCTGCCATCTTCTAGTGTCACGCAGGACACTACCACACCTTGTCATGATACTTCTTTGTCTTATGGCACGCCTTCTCACGGGGTCCCATGACACCCGTTCTCTGTGTCACATGACACGCCCCCGGTGTCACCCGACACGCCTTCTCTTCTGTGTCACACGACACCCTTCTCTCTGTGCCCATAAGACACCTTCCTTGCATCATGAACCCATCTCTAATAAAACCTTTTCACCGCGTTATGACACACATCAAATACACGACTCAACCTGTGTCGTGCCACCGTCACAAACTCTGACTGACTACACCACTAAATACCTGACACCACAGTGTCACACAAGACACCACCTGGTACCAGTGTCACACAAGACACCACCTGGTACCAGTGTCACACAAGACACCACCTGGTACCAGTGTCACACAAGACACCACCTGGTACCAGTGTCACACAAGACACCACCTGGTACCAGTGTCACACAAGACACCACCTGGTACCAGTGTCACACAAGACACCACCTGGTACCAGTGTCACACAAGACACCACCTGGTACCAGTGTCACACAAGACACCACCTGGTACCAGTTGTAGAAACTTGTTTGGACTGCCCCCTTGTAAGCTGCACTCTGGGCAAGCACTGTTGACACCGACACTCTGAGACACTTCTCTCAGACTTACAAGTGGCT
>WNWK01035228.1:0-19919 GCA_009830355.1 Cherax destructor | reverse complement strand
TATCAGTATTAGCATCAGTATCAGTATTAGCATCAGTATCAGTATTAGCATGTATTAGCATCAGTATCAGTATTAGCATCAGTATTAGCATCAGTATCAGTATTAACATCAGTATCAGTATTAGCATCAGTATCAGTATCAGTATTAGCATCAGTATTAGCATAGATCAGTATTAGATCAGATCAGTATCAGATTAGCATCAGTATCAGTATTATCATCAGTATCAGTTATAGCATCAGTATTAGCATCAGTATCAGTATTAGCATCAGTATCAGTATTAGCATCAGTATCAGTATTAGCATCAGTATCAGTATTAGCATCAGTATTAGCATCAGTATCAGTATTAGCATCAGTATCAGTATTAGCATCAGTATCAGTATTAGCATCAGTATCAATATTAGCATCAGTATCAGTATTAGCATCAGTATCAGTATTAGCATCAGTATCAGTATTAGCATCAGTATTAGCATCAGTATCAGTATTAGCATCAGTATTAACATCAGTATCAGTATTATCTAGTATTAGTATCAGTATCGTATTAATCAGTACAATATTAGCACAGTATCAGTATTAGCATCAGTATCAGTATTAGCATCAGTATCAGTATTAGCATCAGTATTAGCATCAGTATCAGTATTAGCATCAGTATTAACATCAGTATCAGTATTAGTATTAGTATCAGTATCAGTATTATCATCAGTATTAGCATCAGTATCAGTATTAGCATCAGTATCAGTATCAGTATCAGTATCAGTATTAACATCAGTATCAGTATTAGCATCAGTATTAGCATCAGTATCAGTATTATCATCAGTATCAGTATCAGTCTGCCAGTATTACTCACCATGTTAGTGGGATTTTTTGTGTTTAACAATATTTTATTACATATAAACTACATTATCTGTATATTGCAGAAAATAAATATAGTTGTATTGTATTGTTCTGTATTGTATTGTATAATTAGCACAATGAAAACAAGTCACTTTGTGTGACTTTTGTATAATAACTGAACATGTTAATACTTATATAAACCTGTGCGTAAATTAACGTACTTATTTACTAAATAATTTAACATAGTTTATTCAAACATGCCTTGAGATACTTGACTCCGGCTTAATAATCTTAATTTATATTTAAAAAAAACTTACAACTTAACTAGCGTTTTATACCAAAATGCAAATTATGAATATGAGAGATATGTAAGTAATTATTATCTTGGTGTATATGGGAGAATATATTGAGTTTATTGGTTAAATATGTTACCAGATGAGAGGAATGAGACACTGTAGTCTGACGTGTGAAAGCAAAACAAACTCGTCCCATCACTTCCACCGTCAGTATTTTCACCTCTTTTACCCCATTTTTCTTGGTTTTTATCTCCCCTTGTTTCTTCTCCCCTATTGTCTAGTCTCCCCGTGTGCATTGTATGCATCTAACTTTGTTTTGACTTGATATTATAGCTGGGAAAGGTGGAGATAAAGGAGGGGGGTTGGAGGCCGTCTGCACACCCATAACTGATTGTGTAAGTTTTGACATAATATATGCAATAACACGTTGATTTTACAGTGATTTTTGAGGTACGCAGGTGTTGTTAATACATGTGAAGGTACGCAGGTGTTGTACATGTGAAGGTACGCAGGTGTTGTTAATACATGTGAAGGTACGCAGGTGTTGTACATGTGAAGGTACGCAGGTGTTGTTAATACATGTGAAGGTACACAGGTGTTGTTAATACATGTGAAGGTACACAGGTGTTGTACATGTGAAGGTACGCAGGTGTTGTTAATACATGTGAAGGTACACAGGTGTTGTTAATACATGTGAAGGTACACAAGTGTTGTACATGTGAAGGTATGCATGTGTTGTTAATACATGTGAAGGTACACAAGTGTTGTACATGTGAAGGTACGCAGGTGTTGTACATGTGAAGGTACGCAGGTGTTGTTAATACATGTGAAGGTACACAAGTGTTGTACATGTGAAGGTATGCATGTGTTGTTAATACATGTGAAGGTACACAAGTGTTGTACATGTGAAGGTACGCAGGTGTTGTACATGTGAAGGTACGCAGGTGTTGTTAATACATGTGAAGGTACACAAGTGTTGTACATGTGAAGGTACGCAGGTGTTAATACATGTGAAGGTATGCAGGTGTTAATACATGTGAAGGTATGCAGGTGTTAATACATGTGAAGGTATGCAGGTGTTGTTAATACATGTGAATTTACGCAGGTGTTGTTAATACATGTGAAGGTATGCAGGTGTTGTTAATACATGTAAAGGTATGCAGATTAATACATGTGAAGGTACGCAAGTTAATACATGAGAAGGTACGCAGGTGTTGTACATGTGAAGGTATGCAGGTGTTGTACATGTGAAGGTACACAGATGTTGTTAATACATGTGAAGGTACATAGGTGTTGTACATGTGAAGGTACGCAGGTGTTGTACATGTGAAGGTATGCAGGTGGTGTTAATACATGTACATGTGAAGGTATGCAGGTGTTGTTAATACATGTGAAGGTATGCAAGTGTTGTTAATACATGTGAAGGTATGCAGGTGTTGTTAATACATGTGAAGGTATGCAGATGTTGTTAATACATGTAAAGGTACACAGGTGTTGTACATGTGAAGGTACACAGGTGTTATTAATACATGTGAAGGTACGCAGGTGTTATTAATACGTGTGAAAGTACGCAGGTGTTATTAATACATGTGAAGGTACGCAGCTGTTATTAATGCATGTGAAGGTATGCAGGTGTTGTACATGTGAAGGCACGCAGGTGTTATTAATACGTGTGAAAGTACACAAGTGTTATTAATACATTTGAAAGTACGCAGGTGTTATTAATACATGTGAAGGTATGCAGGTGTTATTAATAATTATGAAAGTACACAGGTGTTATTAATAAATGTGAAGGTACGCAGGTGTTATTAATACATTTAAAAGTATGCAGGTGTTATTAATACATGTGAAGGTATGCAGGTGTTATTAATACATTTGAAAGTACGCATGTGTTTTTAATACATGTGAAGGCATGCAGGTGTTATTAATACATTTGAAAGTACGCAGGTGTTATTAATATGTGTGAAGGTACGCAGGTGTTATTAATACATGTGAAAGTACGCAGGTGTTATTAATACATGTGAAGGTATGCAGGTGTTATTAATACATGTGAAGGTAAGCAGGTGTTATTAATACATGTGAAGGTACGCAGGTGTTATTGATACATGTGAAGGTACGCAGGTGTTATTGAGGAATGTATTGAGGAAATGGCTTTGTTCATTATACGTTTTTTGTAATTTTATTTTGTCATTTTTGTTTTTCAACAAACTGGCCGTATCCCACCGAGCCACGGTGACCTCAAAAGAAAAACAAAAGTTTCTCTTTTGAAATTTAGTAATGTATACAGGAGATGGGGTTACTAACCCCTTGCTCCCGGCATTTTAGTCGCCTCCTATGACACACATGGCTTACAGAGGAAGAATTCTGTTCCACTTCTCCATTTAGATCTTTTTGTTGTATGCAAAAAATGAAAGATGTCTGTTTACCTTATGTGAAATGGTTTTAATCAATTGGGATTTTTTATATAACATAAAATACAAAAATTCACCATTTTAACAAATTACAAACAGGACGCCAGTTCTACATCTGCTGAGCTACAACATAACCAACTTGAATGAAAGGTGATAATCTAGGAGATCATACCAGTGAGAAAGCTCCGACCAGGATGCAGTACACAGGTGTTGAAACACTTGTGTGACAGTAATTGTCATGTGCTCTTACCTGAGCAGGTGGACTGGAGGTGTATTGTACCTAAGCAGGTGCACTGGAGGAGTATTGTACTAGTGAACAGTTATTGCTGTAGGTGAAATGCGTGTTTTTCCTATACAGTGTGTGCTCGCTTGTCTGTGCTGATGTGCATGCATTATTTTGTGTTAATTTTAAATGTGTGTGTGTATACCTGGAGTATACCTGGAGAGAGTGTACTTAATTTTTGTATTTTTTTCATTTACACAAGAAGACAGTGATGGAGTGAATGATGAAAGTGTTTCTTCTTTTTTGGGCCACCTTGCCTTGGTGGGAAACGGCTGAAGTTTAAAAAAAAAAAAAAAAAAATACACAAGAAGATTAGCGTTCATGGTATTTATCTTTTTTATTTTTAATTTATCTTGTATGAAAAGAATAAGTGCCAAATTCAAACAATGAAGAAACATGCAGGTGTGGGGTTAGTCAGAGCAATGAAGCTCAGTATACTTAACTGAAGATCATTGAATCAGTGTGAAATTAGTATACCATTTGTTCATTAGCTAACTTTCTTATTGTGAATATAATTGTAGTTAACTAAACCATACCATGGTTGGGGCTTGAACCCACGGTCAGAGAGTCATGAAACTCCAGACGACCCTCTGACCACGGGTTCAAGCCCCAACTGTGGTATAGTTTGTTTGCAATCGTGTCACTACGGTTTTGTGAATCTTGTTGTTAACTACATAAGAAATCCTACTTAATAGTCTATGTCTAATTCTTAAGTAGTCTTTAATCATTTAGGATTAGTTTGCTCGAAATGCATTCCATACTAGTGGGTTTCTTTTGTCCCTAACAGTGTTTTATTACATGTAAACTACATTTAGGTGAAGAGGTCAGAAGGCAGGTCAGGTGAGGAGGTTAGAAGAGAGGTCAGTTTGAGGGGATTAGCAGGTAGGTCAGGTGAGGAGAAGGTCAAAAGACAGGTTTCCAAATGACTCGTTTGTATGTTGAAACCCTAGGAATGCAACTTGTTTTGCTGACATTGTATGCAGTCCTGACAACATGAATGATTTTTTATTAGTTTTATTGGACATGCAAATATGAGCTTTATCATTAGTTAATACAAACATAGCACTCTCATTTTCATTCATTCTTTTGGATAATTTAGTGTGGATAGATAAAATACTGTATATTCATAACTAATTTAATTGATTTCAGTAGTATATGTTAAAAGAATGTGAATTGTAAATCGGGGTAATTTGAGGTTAGTGGCCGTGTATTATGTACAGTGGTCCCTCGGTTTTCGCCGAAAATTCGTTCCAGAATGCTGCTCAAGTGCCATTACCGAATGAATTTACTTCCTTAAGAAATAATGTCACGTAGGTTAGTCTATTTCAGACCCCCAAAAATACACTTGCAACAGCACTTACGAAAATACACTTACATAAATGTTCGAGTTTGGAGATGCACGAAAACCGAGGGACCACTGTATATACAGTGGACCCTGGCTATTCGAACACTCCAAAACTCACCCTCATTCCAGAATACTGTTCAAGTGCTGTTACCAAACGAATTTATTCCCATAAGGAATTATGTAAATTAGATTAGTCCATTTCAGATCCCCAAAAATACACTTATAAAAGCACTTACAATAATAAACTTACATAAAAGGATGAGTTTTGGAGTGTTCGAATAGCAAGGGTCCACTGTAACTTTTTTGTTCTAAGGAGGTGCCTTGATGTGACTGAATGGCTCTTGATCCATGGAATGGGAGTTACCCTTTTCTTCCTTGGAACAAACCTAATTGCTTTTCATGCTCCAGGTGCTGCATGACCCCTTTGAGTTTTGCATTCCCCTTAATTATTTAATAATAATTATATATCCCAGGGGACTTGCAGCACTGTACACATACCTATATACTATACAAAGAAAGAAAGCAGTCAGCAGGATTCAAACCCACATGTGGGAAATGGGATAGCTCCCCAGTGTGATGCTTTAGACCACTCAGCCACAGATGCCACAAGAAGCTAGGTAGCTTGGTTACAAGCCATGTTTCTTCCTAGCCCCGGGCATTCACCAGTGAGCCTAAGGCATGGTTTCCAGCTGACTGTGATCTTTCTCTGTATGTACCTCTGTTTGTTTCTGTGTAGTGCATTGATGCCTATTTATATAAATAAAGACTGACATTACTAGTGCAAGTTTCCTAAGTTAACCTGTGCATTTTGGCACTTTTGATCTTAATGCCCTTTTTTTTTCCAGATATTGAGAATTGGCATTTTTGAAACTTATTTTCTTTCTCTTCATTAAAATTTCATTTTTTTTTTTTTTCTCCTTAGAGGTTGAAGATGTCCTAGGATTAGAGGCAAGAGATCGAGCAGGATGGCAGGGAACATGAAGCATGTTGTCAACATGGCCAACTCCATAGTAGGAGTGTCCATCCTCTCCATGCCTTACTGCTTCAAGGAGGTATGTTAGTACAGTAATTCCTCTATAAAACAGAGCGATGTAACGGACTTCTGAAATAACACAGTCCACTGGGTGAATTGCACCTTTAACTCATTCATTTCAATATACGTGTCAGTTATGTGTACAGTACTAAATTAAATATACAGTAGCATTACTTTAGTGCTTTTTCCAGGATCTTTTTTAATGTTATTTTGATTTAACAGACACTCGGAGTATCTCCCATCAGTCAGTTATGTATATTGATGCTTTACTGGAAGAAGCAGGGTGTGCTGGACTTTAATACTCACTGGATAATTGCATAATTTTTTATGATCCTTATTGTTTGAGCATTCCTTTTGTGCATTATCCCTTCAGATGCTCTCAATAAAAATTAACCAAACTCCAAATGAGCGATCACAAGATAACTATTTTTTAATTAATTTTTAATTGTATTTTTTAATTGATTTCAAATTTGAGTCATATTTGTGTTAATGTCTCAGTATTACTGTTATTATTATTTTGGTTTATAATTAAGGCTGTTTTTGTATAATTGTGTGTACATTAAAATACATACTGAAAATTATTTTTCCCACCATTTGGTTTGTAATATTTTCCATCCTTTCCCATATCAGTTCTAATTTTTTTTTTTGTCTTTCCTCGGTTATCATAGCTTATTAACCTTCTATGGTTACTAATCAAAATTAAATCTTTATCTTGTCCTTCTTTACATATCATTGGTGTGATTCTCATATACATTAAAGTGGTGTATGTGTATTAATGATTTAGTTTTCTGGTATCCCCAGACAGGTTTGGTGTTGGGGATTTTGTTGGTACTGCTGAGTGGACTTGTCACCAAGAAGACATGTATGTTTCTCATCCGATCGGCAATCATGGCACGCAGAAGAAGTTATGAATTTCTTGGTGGGTATTGAGCAATCTTGTGGCCATGTTTATAGTTACATGTCTTAACTTCAAACTAGCATAAAAAGCTCATGATTACAGTGCTGTACTCTTTCTCTGTACGTATACTTGAAGACATACTCATGGGTTAGAAGTAGACATCTGTAGTAGAATGCAGTTTCATTGAGTCGTAAATACATTTGCTTCCTTTGCAACTATAGTTTGAAATTTTATGTTTTGGCTAAAAACAAAATGAGCTTCAAGAAGATGAAAGAAAGTTTTCGACTGTTGTGAATTTTTTAAGTCTACAACTGCTTTAATTTGTTAGATACAAGTAATTCCTCTAATCTGGTATTTTTGTTATTGGATAATTTTATGATTTAGTGTATCACATTATCTTCCTCTTAATATATTTATGATCAAAATTTTTATTAAGCAATAATTTATATGGTCGGTTAATGGGGCTGTAAGCCTATCAACTACATGAAGGGGGTCATTAAGGCTACTTGGGATTCAAGTAAACTATCACTATATATACACTGAGAAATATACACCTTTTTTTAAGAAAGGAGACAGACACGAGGCATTAAACTACAGACCTGTGTCACTGACGTGTATAGTATGCAAAGACATGGAGAAGATCATCAGGAGGAGAGTGGTGGAGCACCTAAAAAGACACAAGCTTATAAACGACAACCAGCACGGTTTCAGGGAAGGAAAATCCTGTGTCACAAACCTACTGGAGTTTTATGACAAGGTAACAGAAGTAAGACATGAGAGAGAGAGGTGGATAGACTGCATTTTCTTGGACTGCAAGAAGGCGTTCGACACAGTTCCTCACAAGAGGTTAATGGAAAAGCTAGAGGATCAGGCACACGTAACAGGAAAGGCACTGCAATGGATCAGAGAATATCTGACAGGGAGGCAACAACGAGTCATGGTACGTGACGAGGTGTCAGAGTGGGCACCTGTGACGAGTGGGGTTCCACAGGGGTCAGTCCTAGGACCTGTACTGTTTTTGGTATATGTGAAGTTAATGAGAAGAATTAAATCAGTCAAGGATCAGGCAGGACTACAAAGAGACCTGGACAGGCTACAAGCCTGGTCCAGTAACTGGCTCCTTGAATTTAACCCTGCCAAATGTAAAGTCATGAAGATCGGGGAAGGGCGAAGAAGACCACGGACAGAGTATATTCGAGGTGGCCAAAGACTGCAAACCTCACTCAAGGAAAAAGTTCTTGGGGTGAGTATTTAATACCGAGCACATCTCCTGAAGCACACATCAATCAAATAACTGCTGCAGCATACGGGCGGCTGGCAAACCTAAAAATAGCGTTCCAATACTTCACTAAGGAATTGTTCAAGACTGTACACCATATACGTCAGGAACGTACTGGAGTATGCAGCACCAGTTTGGAACTCACACCTGGTCAAGCACGTCAAGAAATTAGAGAAAGTGCAAAGGTTTGCAACAAGACTAGTCCCAGAGCTAAGGGGATTGTCCTACGGACAAAGGTTAAGGGAAATCGGCCTGACGACACTAGAGGACAGGAGGGTTAGGGGAGACATGATAACGACATATAAAATACTGCGAGGAATAGATAAGGTGGACAGAGACAAGATGTTCCAGAGAGGGGACACAGAAACAAGGGGTCACAATTGGAAGTTGAAGACTCCTATGAGTCAAAGGGATGTTAGGAAGTATTTCTTCAGTCATAGAGTTGTCAGGAAGTGGAATAGCCTAGAAAGTGACGTAGTGGAGCAGGAACCATACATAGTTTTAAGACGAGGTTTGATAAAGCTCATGGAGCAGGGAGAGAGAGGACCTAGTAGCGGTCAGTGAAGAGGCGGGACCAGGAGCTATGAATCGACCCCTGCAACCACAAATAGGTGAGTACAAATATAGGTGAGTACCTCTCAGTGTATAATATTCATTGTGGACTAGTTCGTAATGCTGTTTTTTTGAGGCATGGGTCTAAGATAAAAACTTACGAGTGGCATCCTGATGGGAGGATAGTATACCTTAGATAAGGTTGGCCTTTGTAATGTGCTGGTGAAGGACCACACCTTGTAGCTTGTAAAGTCAGTGGTCCCCTCAAGGAAGGTTCCTTGATGCTGGTGAGGGGCTCTTGATCTAGGGAATTGGATCTGTACTCCAGTTTCCTGAATTAAACCTTAATACCTTCCACATCCCCCCACAGGCGCTGTATAATCCTATGGATTTAGTGCTTCCCTCTTGATTATAGTAATAATAAAGTCAGTGGTGATGAAAAATGAAGACTATTTTGCTTTGAGAAGTACTGTACTGTATATGATAGGGCTTAATTGTAGTCAGCATTTTTCAAGAATGTTCAAAATTTCCCTTGTTTTATAAAAAGTAAGACATGTTCAGTCCCTTACTAAACACAATACGGTGGTACTCCAACTTTTGAACAGCTCCCAACTCGAACAATTACGTAAGTGTAAAGTGGTCCCTCGGTTTTCGTGCATCTCCAAACTCGAACATTTATGTAAGTGTGTTTTCGTAAGTGCTGTTGCAAGTGTATTTTTGGGGGTCTGAAATAGACTAACCTACGTGACATTATTTCTTAAGGAAGTAAATTCGTTCGGTAATGGCACTTGAGCAGCATTCTGGAACGAATTTTCGGCGAAAACCGAGGGACCACTGTATTATTGTAAGTGCTTTTGTAAGTGTATTTTTGGGGGTCTGAAACGGACTAATTTAATTTACATTATTCCTTAAGGGAACAAATTCGTTCGGTAACGGCACTGGAACAGCCTTCTGGAACGAATTATGGCCGAAACTCGGGGTACCACTGTATAGTAAAGGTACTTCAAGGGTCAGCACCACTGAATGGGTCATCTTATGATGACAATACACATCATGTGATTTTCCGTGACTAATAAATTAACAACACCTGTTAAAGATATCGGAAATGTTGTTTGATATACGTACTGTAATGTTTATAGGAATGGTAGAGTCTGCAGTGGCAAACTCAAAGACTCACCCCAAAATAATTTTAGATTTTAAAAAGGCTTCTCTTGTTGGAAATATGCACGATGTAATTAGATTTCTGTCCTTTATCTTAAAATTATTTTGGGGTGAGTCTTTGAGTTTGCCCCTGCTGACTCGACCATTTATTAGTCAAGGAAAATCACAAGATTTTCTTTAACCCTTTCAGGGTCCAAGGGGGGTCTCCGAAACTCGTTCTCAGGGTCCAAGAATTTAAAAAAAAAAAAAATTATTTTTTCCCTATGAAATGATAGAGAATCTTTTTCCGATCATAATGCCACAAATATTATGAAATTTGATTGAAAACTAACGGAATTATGCTTTCGCGAAGTTAGCGGTAGCCATGACACTTACGCATCGGCGATTTCGCCCACTTTGAGCCCTATTTTCGGCAAATTCCAATGTTTCAGTCAACTAAAATTATAGCTATTACGCTAGAACTCCATTTCTTCTATCGATTGAGTACAAGAAACCGCCTATTTACCAATTACAACTACCCCAAATAGTGGTCAGAAAATGGCAATTTGGCCAATTTCACACAAATTTCAAACGATGCCAATTTCAAAATAGGGTCCAGAATAAACAAGGCACACATTCCTGGCACTAAAATAAAGTCTTCTCTGTTCATTAGTCTCGTTTCCAGGCCCCTCTTACATTACTTTTGCTTTTCATTTTGAATTTTTATTCTCACAAAAAATAGAAGATTTACTGTTATGTATACAACTGCATCATTGTAAAAATGGTATAAATAATATCAGAGCACTTGTGCATGAATATTAGACTGACCAGTTGATGTGTATTGGAGGCCTGGTGTGATTTGTTTACTCTTGAACATCGTCAAAAATCGAACATTTTTGCTACTTTGAGCTCAATTTCAAAGTATACTTGTCGTTGTCAAACCAATCAAAATCATCTCTATTTCTGTAATATATCTTCGAGTCTATCAAATGAGACCAAGAAAACGAGAATACAGTGGACCCTCGCTATTGGAACATTTCAAATTCGCCCTTTTATGTAAGTTTATTATTGTAAGTGCTTTTATAAGTGTATTTTTGGGGGTCTGAAATGGACTAATCTAATTTACATCATTCCTTATGGGAATAAATTCGTTTGGTAACAGCACTTGAACAGCATTCTGGAATGAAGAATGTTCGAATAGCGAGGGTCCACTGTACATCAATAAATACCATACGAAAATAGACTGCAAAGTCGCTGTTTTAAACCAAAAACACGGTCAGAGTTTTTTTTCCCTCATTATGCACTGTGTGGTGCAGGAATTTTTTTATACTGCGCACACTGACCGCACAGACCCATTCTATCACATCTAGGCCTAACAGCCTGTTTCTGCTTGATTTGAGGGTGCTAGAATTTAGGCGTACTAGTACGTCAATAACCCCAGGGCGTAAGCCGTACTAGTACGTCAATAACCCTGAAAGGGTTAAAGTGTTAGTTTTTACTTTTCAGTGTACTATAACTATCAAGCCATGGTCTTAATTTTCATTTCCTTAACCCTTTGACTGTTTTGGTTTTATATATATGTACGTCTTACGAGCCAGTGTTTTAGACGTATATAGTATATGTACTCAAAAATTCTAGCGGCTTCAAATCAAGCAGGAGAAAGCTGGTTGGCCCACATATGAGAGATGGGTCTGTGTGGTCAGTGTGCACTGTATAAAAAAAATCCTGCAGCACGCAGTGCAAAATGAGAAAAAAAAAAACTCCGACCGTGTTTTTGGATTAAAACGCTGACTTTGAGGTGTATTTTCGTATAGTATTTATGGTTGTATTCTCTTTTTCATGGCCTCATTTGATAGAATGGAAAACATACTACAGAAATAGAGATGATTTTGATTAATTTCATGATGAAAATGACCTTGAAATTGAGCTCAAATTAAGGGAAATGTTAGATTTTTGCCGATGTTCAAGAGTAAACAAATCACGCCACGCGTCCAATACACGTCAACTGGTGAGTCTAATATTCTTACACAATGCAGTAGTCTGCATAACAGTAAATCTTCTATTTTTTGTGTGAATAAAAAATCAAAATAGAAAGCAAGAGTAATATAAGAGGGGCCTAAAGACATGACTAATGAACAGAGAAAATCTTATTTTAGTGCCAGGAATGACTGCATTGTTTATTCTGGACTCTATTTTGAAATTGACACCTTTTTTATTTTGCATGAAATTGGCCAAATTGTCAATTTCTGACCACTTTATTGGGTAGTTGAAATTAGTAAATTGGTGGTTTCTTGTACTCAATCGATAGAATAAATGGAGTTCTAAAGAAATAGCTATGAGTTTGGTCGACTGGAGCAATGGAATTGGCCGAAAATATATATGTATATATCACCGAGATCACTAACTTCGCGAGAGCATAATTCCGTAAGTTTTCCATCAAATTTCATACTATTGGTGTCATTACCATCGGGAAAAGATTCTCTACCATTTCATAAGATTTTTTTTTTTTTTTTTTCGAATATTTTGCAACACCAGGAGACACCTCAGGATTTGGGGTTGCGACAGTCAAAGGGTTATGAGAACACCCCCCCCCCAGCATTATGTGCAGTAGTATAGTGATGTATCGGATATTCGTATCCGCATCCACATCTGCGGAACATCCGCACAATTTCTTACATCCGCATCCACATTTCACAGCAAACAGATATCAGCATATACATCCGCATGAACATCCGTGGAACATCCGCACAATTTCTTACATCCGCATCCGAAATCCCCGGAACATCCGCACAATTTCTTACATCCGCATCCGCATTCGCATTCGTAAAATGAGTAAGACATCCGTATACACATCCGCATACCGGATATCTAAATTTTTCACATCCGATACATCCCTACAGTAGTACACTATATATATTTTTTAAATATTTTGGTAAGAATTTTAAAGAATTTACTTGACTAAATTTATTCTTAAAGATCCTTCATAATCATACAAATGAGCAATAATTACAAGTCATTCTGTACTATACTTCAGTATATGCAGGTAGGTTCTATTGAGTTATGTTATTAGTGAAGGCCCTGTTACTATAATAATAATAATAATAATAATAATAATGTCTTTATTTCTACAAGTACATGTACAAGGTACAGTGGTACCTCAAGTTACGATGGTCCCCAAAATCGCCGTTTTATGTAAGTTTATTTTTTTAAATGCTTTTGTAGGTATATTTTTGGGGGTGTAAAAGGACTAGTCTATTTTACATTATTCCTTATGGGGATAAATTCGTTTGGTAATGGCACTTGAACAGCATTCTCGAACGAAAAAATATCGTAACTCGAGGTACCACTGTATATAGACCATAGCTGACATCAATGACATACTACTATATATGTAGAAAGCCCCTTGTTATGCAGAGCATTTCCCTCAAATTAGGTCAGTTTTGTCCAAGGATGCGACCCACACCAGTCCACTAACACCCAGGTACCTATTTTACTGATGGGTGAACAGGGACAGCAGGTGTCTTATGGAAACATGTCCCTAATATTTTCCAGCCGTACCGGAGATTCCAACTCTGAACCTCAGTGTGTGAGGTGAGTGCGCTGGCGATCAAGCTACAGGACACCCTATTGTATTGTAAGGTGTAAAGCCTGGTACACTCACCATTTGTGAAGTGCTTTAGGTATCTCCATAATAATGCATACTCAGTATTATGCATGAGATGTTCCTTGGCAGGCAGAGTTGGTGAGGAGGTACACTACGTGTAAGCATTGATTTGATTATTGTAAGTCACCATAACCCTAGTGAATAACCTATTTCATTCTTCAAGGTTGATAAGGCTGAGTAGTGATTAGCAGATGAAGGATGGAACATCCTTGAGTTTAGCAGTGGATGAAATCCTATATATGAAATTATTATAAATTCTGTTATGCCTGTATCACTCACAGAAAATAACAAACAACCTGTATTGATTTAATTTTTACTATTTTCAGCATTCCATGTGTTTGGAGTGAGTGGGAAGCTGTTTGTAGAGCTGTGCATGATTCTCTTTCTCATTGGGATCTGCATATCCTTCCATGTTGTGATGGGCGACTTGGCACCAGCAATTATTGCCCGATTAATGGATATTGAGAATTCTCCATCGCTGCGTTGCACTCTCCTCATTGGTGAGCTTCATCTTAATGTTTTCAACTATGTTAAAGTTAACAAACAATGAATACACCACGATCTTTTCACATATGCATTAATACTATGCTTAACAATTCACAAATGAGTGAAATTATTTACAAACGTTATCTCTCGGTCCACAGCAGGATTCAAACCTGTACATTCATCATCAAAGTATGCAGTACTTTATCCTAGGGTCTGGTTGTGTGGATAATGTACTACTGCGTACTTTGATGCAAAGTGAGCAGGTTTGAATCCTGCTGTCGACTGAGAGATAATATTTGTAAATATTAATACATACAGTGGTACCTCTACTTATGAGCAAAATTCGTTCTAGACGGCTATTCAAGTGCCGATACCGAAGGAATTTTTTCCCATAAGAAATAATGAAAATTAGATTAATCCATTTCAGATCCCCAAAAATACACTTACAAAAGCACCTACAAAAGCACCTACAAAAATACACTTACATAATTGTTCGAGTTGGGAGCTGCTCGTAAGTAGAGGTACCACTGTACTATATTGATATTTATATTGACAATGTTAATATTGGCATGTTCTCTTATATAAGAGTACTATGCAGTGATGTTATTTGTTGCACCTTTCCGTACTTTCAAGGTACATACAGTGGACCCCTGAGTTATGAACACCCCGGAAATCGTACAATTATGTAAGTACAGTGGACCCCCGAGTATCGTAATTAATCCGTTCCAGGAGCTATTACTTAACACGAAGTTTACGAAATTCAAACCATTGTTTCCCATAAGAAATAATGTAAATACAATTAATCCGTTCCACAAAAAAATATTCATGCAAAATAATGAAAAACAATATACAGTGGTACCTCGGTTAACGATATTTTTTCGTTCCAGAATGCTGTTCAAGTGCCATTACCAAACGAATTTATCCCCATAAGGAATGATGTAAAATAGACTAGTCCTTTTAGACCCCAAAAAACACACTTACAAAAGCATTTAAAAAATAAACTTACATAAAAGGGCAAGTTTGGGGACCATCGTAAACCGAGGTACCACTGTATATACAGTGGTACCTCGACTACGATGGTCCCAAACTCACCCTTTATGTAAGTTTATTTTTAAATGCTTTGTAAGTGTAATTTTGGGGTCTAAAAGGACTAGTCTATTTTACAACATTTCTTAAGGAGATAAATTCGTTGTAATGGCATGACAGCATTCTGGAATGAAAAATATCGTAAGTCGAGTCCACTGATATACAGTGTACCTCGGTTAACGATATTTTTCATTCCAGAATGCTGTTCAAGTGCCATTACCAAACTAATTTATCCCCATTAGGAATAATGTAAAATAGACTAGTCCTTTTAGACCCCCAAAAATACACTTACAGAAGCATTTAAAAAGTTAACCGAGGTACCACTGTATATACATTTACTTAACTTTATTGAAGAGTTGCAGGCATCTGGAAGGTAGAGTTGCTGACAGGGGCAGGGTGTTAGTGGTTGGAAGGGGAATCCCCCTCCAAAAGGACTTCAGGTAACAAGTCCCTCTCTGGGGTTACTTCCCTTCTTGGTCTTTTAATGCCACTAGGACCAGCTTGAGAGTCACTAGACCCCTGCCTGGTAAAGTAACTGTCCAGAGTCCTCTGTTTCTGGCGACTCTTCAACACTTTCCTGAAGTGCGACATGGCTCTGTCACTGAAGTGGCTGCACAGAAGGCTCATTTCAGCTTGCTCAGGGTGGTGTCTTTCAACAAATGTCTGCAACTCATTCCACTTTGTACACATCTCCTTAAGCACTGAAGAAGGCACCTCCTTCTGTCTCTCACCCTCCTCCTTTGAAGCAATAACCTCAGCTGTGGTCTGTTGCTGTTCCAGATGAAGCTCTTGCAGCTCTTCAGTTGTTAGCTCTACCCTGTGCTCCTCCACCAACTCTTCCACATCCTCACCACTCACCTCCAACCCCAGGCTGTTCCCCAATGCCACAATATCTTCCACAACAGGCACAGGGTCGTCAGGGTCAGGGTCAGCCTCAAATCCTTCAAAATCCCTCTGTTGGACACAACCTGGCCACAATGGTCTCCAAGCAGAGTTCAAAGTCCTGGAAGTCACTCCCTCCCAAGCCTTACCTATAAGGCATATGCAATGCACAATATTGAAGTGATCTTTCCAGAACTCTCTTAGGGTCAACTCATTGTCCGAGGTCACTTCAAAACACTTTTCAAACACTGCTTTGGTGTACAGTTTCTTGAAGTTGGAAATGACCTGCTGGTCCATGGGCTGGATGAGAGGAGTGGTGTTAGGAGGCAAGAACTTCACTCTGATGAAATTAAACTTGTCAGACAAACACTCTTGCAAGTTGTGAGGGTGAGCAGGAGCATTGTCCAGTACCAGGAGGCACTTGAGTGGCAATTTCTTTTCCAAGAGGTATTTCTTCACACTAGGGCCAAACACTCCAGTCACCCATTCCTTGAAAATCTCTGTAGTGACCCATGCCTTGGTGTTAGCCTTACAATGTACACACAAATTATTCTTGTCAACACTGTGATTCCTGAAGGGTCTGGGATTTTCATAGAAATACACCAGTAAAGGCTTCACTTTAAAATCACCACTGGCATTGGCACACATCATAAGAGTTAGCCTGTCTTTCATAGGCTTGTGTCCTGGCTGTGCCTTTTCCTCCTGAGTAATAAAGGTCCTGTTGGGCATTTTCTTCCAAAACAGGCCTGTTTCATCACAGTTAAACACTTGTTGGGGGAGGAATTGTTCAGTCTCTACGAACCCCTGGAATTCCTGCACAAATTTTTTAGCTGCACGTTTGTCTGAGCTGGCTGCCTCACCATGTCTCACAACACTGTGTATGCCACTACGTTTCTTAAACCTGTCAAACCAGCCTTTGCTGGCTTTAAAATCACTTGCCTCACCACTGGTTCCAGGCATTATCTTGACAAGATCTGCGTGCAACTTCCTTGCCTTTTCACAAATTATCGCCATGGAAATACTGTCACCCGCTCTCTGTTTTTCATTGATCCACACCAACAACAACTTTTCAACCTCATCCACTGTTTTCGATCTATTTTTCGTTAACATATCAACCCCTTTTGCAACATTAGCTTCCTTGATCTCATTTCTCTTTGTCAGGATAGAGCTGATAGTAGATGGGGTTTTCTTGTACATCCTAGCAAGCTCATTCAGACATACGCCACTCTCATATTTTTCTATAATCTCTTTCTTCAGTTCGATGGTGTTCCTCACTTTCTTTACCACAGGGGTGCCACTAGGAAGCTTCTTTGGACCCATGGTGACTTATTTCACAGTGACAATCACTAAACCACCAAAAAAGACACCAAATGTATTGTGAATGTTTGAAAGAGCACGCTGGGTAATGTTCTCACAATGGTAAACAACGCTTCACTGGCGGCGTCCTGTGTCCTGTGCAGGCGCGGAGCAGGCGGACAGGTCTATCTAATACGTTACGAAACACGAGCCAGTTTACGATTCTCGAAATCGAAAAAAGCTTACGAAACACGATCTTTACGAAATAAGAACCTTACAAAACTCGGGGGTCCACTGTATAATACAGTGGACCTCCGAGTATCGTAAAAACTTTATTCCAGAATCCTGCTCAAGTGCCATTACCGAACGAATTTACTCCCTTAAGAAATAATGTTAGTCTATTTCAGACCCCCAAAAATACACTTCCACAAGCACTTACAATATTATACATACATAATTGTACGATTTCCGGGGTGTACGTAACTCGGGGGTCCACTGTATTGTAAGTGCTTTAGTAAGTGTATTTTTGGGGGTCTGAAATGGACTAACCTACTTGACATTATTTCTTAAGGGAGTAAATTCGTTCGGTAATGGCACTTGAGCAGGCTTCTGGAATGAATTTTGTTTGTTACTCGGGGGTCCACTGTACTATCATGTTATGCATTGCACTTTCCTTATTTTTGTTTTGTTGACGAAGAATAAAAGTCTCAGTACCATGGCTGGAACAATTCATAGATGACCCATTCTTAGGAGAGAAATCTTATGACAACATTTTAGTTTGTTCTGAACTATTGTCAAGTCACAACTGTTGTGACTTTCCAACAGTTCAAGGTGGGCTAAGACATCATCATAAGCTTTCTGTCCTAAGTGCAGGTTATTTGTGAATTATTTCACTTTGTTCCCTTTCTACACACAAGTTGATTAAATATTGAATGTGTATTCTGTATCAGCGATATAGTTACCCAGTTGGGTTTGCAAGTATTATTCTTTAGCTCTTAAATGAGTCTCTTTGTTAGCTTTTGTGATCTTTGTCATATTTGCTCTTATAATGGAAAAGAGTAATTTTGTTTTTCAGGTGTTACCGTACTGGTGGTGTTACCCTTGTGTTTACTGCGGAATCTAGACAGTCTAGCATCCATGTCCGCCTGTTCAATTGGGTTCTACTTCTTTCTTATCCTGGTTGTAAGTCTACTTTTTCTTTGTAGTTAAAAAATTTTTCTTTCAGAAAAAAAAGTGAAAATAATAGTTACTCCTTTACTTCAATATTCTTTGCAAAGAATTATTTGTGTCCAGATACAGTGGACCCCCGGTTAACGGCCATAATTCGTTCCAGAATGTTGTTCGAATGCTGTTACTGAACGAATTTGTTCCCATAAGGAATACTGTGAATTAGATTAGTCGTTTAGACCCCCAAAAATATACTTACAAAAGCACTTACAAAAATACACTTACATAATTGTTGGAGTTGGAAGCAGTACGTAAACCGGGGGTCCACTGTAGTTGAAAAACCTTGCATTTGTGATGGCTGAAGTAAACTTTAATTTACAAGTCTTTTGTTATTTTTGTTAGTTGTATCATTCATGTTATTTAGAATGTTAATATAAAGTGTATACGTCAGAGTATCATAGCTACAACAATTCATAACCAACCCACAATTCAGGGAGAAAACTTGATATAATTTTGTCTCCTCATCTTTCCTGACCTTGGCTGTCTTCTCAACTCTCCCGACAAAAGCCGTCTCCTCATTTCTCTTGACCCTGTCTGTCTCCTCACCCCTCTGATGTACTTCCTTATATCTTCCAATCATAGCTCTCTCTGTCTCTCTCTCTCTCTGTGTCTGTCTCTCTGTCTCTCTCTCTCTCTGTGTCTGTCTCTCTGTCTCTCTCTCTCTCTGTGTCTGTCTCTCTGTCTCTCTCTCTCTCTCTCTGTCTCTGTCTCTCTCTCAGTCTCTCTCTCTCAGTCTCTCTCTCTCTCTATCTATCTATCTATCTATCTATCTATCTATCTTTACCCTGGCTGTCTTCTCACCTCTTTTGACCCTGGTCATCTCACCTTTCCTAACCCTGGCCATCTCCTCACCATAACTGTCTCTTCTCCTCCTCTAACTCTGGCTGTCTCTTACCTTTTCATTTCACCTTTCATCAGGCTTTTTCACTTTTTTTTACTTGATATTGTAAAGGTCCAGGATGAATTGTAACGTCATCTAAAGTTGTATGTTGTGAAATTTTAATAGTTTTGTGTATAGGTTGTTTAATGAAAGATTCTGCATGTTTTGTTGTAGTTTGAATTTTATTATTTTTAATACACTGGCAGTCTCCCACCAAGGCAAGGTGACCCAAAAAAGAAACACTTTCACCATTATTCACTCTATCACTGTCTTTCCTCTGGCGGGACAGTGATAGATTGACTGGTTAATGTTCCAAGTTAGAACAAAGGT
>WNWK01035227.1:0-19919 GCA_009830355.1 Cherax destructor | reverse complement strand
TAGAGGTAGAGAGAGACAGAGAGGTAGAGAGAGAGTGGTATCGAGAGGCAGAGAGAGTGGTATAGAGAGAGAGGCAGATAGTGGTATAGAGAGAGAGGCAGAGAGAGTGGTATAGAGAGTCAGAGAGAGTGATATAGAGAGAGTGGTATAGAGAGAGAGTCAGAGAGAGTGATATAGAGAGAGAGGCAGAGAGAGTGTCAGAAGGAGGGAGGAGATTTTCAGGAGGGAGGCCTGAGAGGGATAGGGAGGGGAAGAGTGAGGCAGATAGCGGTATAGAGAGAGGCAGAGAGAGTGGTATAGAGAGAGAGTCAGAGAGAGTGATATAGAGAGAGAGGCAGAGAGAGTGTGTGTGTGTGTGTGTGTGTGTGTGTGTGTGTGTGTGTGTGTGTGTGTATTATTTTGTAATGGAAAGAAAGCAGAAATAACATCAAAGCGAATATTTTCGAAAAAAATATTATCATGAGTATTATTGTTATTATATTCATCTGGTAAGTCCGTAGTGGTTATAACGTGGTGGAGATTGCAAAGTATTCATGACTCATTTACAGAACTGAAATGTTTCTTCAATTCCTCGTATCAAAAGCCGTTTCCCAACATCAAGGCATCACCTTTAATAGCATATAATATGTCCATACGTTAAACACTTAACCCTCTCGTCCGACCCACTAATTTCTAAAGACATTATCATATTCTTAAACAGAACAATATTTAACTCGATACAGCGCCGTTTGGATTAAAGGAACTACTGGAAATTTGTAAAACTAGTGGATATAAAGAGTTTAAAAGATTTTGACGCCCGTAGCGCAGTCCTGGAATGTCCCAAAAAAGGTTAAATGCAAATCCTGCAGAACCAAAAACCACCTTCAAAGCCAGGAAGAAAAGAAACTCAACCGGGAAAATAGACGACCTCACAGCGATTAAAAGGACGGAAAAAAGGTGAAATAAGACCAGAGACTGGTTTGTTACGAGTAATGTTTTTCTCTACTTAGAGCGAAATGTCGTCCAAAAAAAAAAAAAAAAAAAAGAGGCCGTCCTATTTACTCTCGAGTCTTTGTTTACAGTTCAAAGACTCTTGCATTACCTATGTGGGAGAAACATCTCTGCCTAAGGCTACTTCGGACACGGAATAGTAATGGAATATTCACAGAAAGCTCTAAATCAGTTTGAGTCATTGAGAACGATAAAATAGGAACTACTCTACTACTGAAGGTAGAAATTACTATAGAAGGCAATATTAACGATAACAGTTTTAGTAAACCTAACAATAATCGTGGTATGAACTAAATTCATTGAAGAGAATTCATGTCTTCCTCAAACTCTGCGTGATCCTGTAGGGTTACACCACTGGTGGTTTGTGCCCATGATCCTCTGGTTTGTGCAGCCAGCAATTTTATGGTGGGTGCTGCCTACGGTCTAATGATTAATACTGCCCACAATCCTCTGGCGGATGGTGCTCATCACCCCTAAGAGAAATCTACTGCTTCTAAAGACCCTTATTTTCTTTGCACTAAATCTGAATGCCTGTCATCCTTTTGTAAAAATGATGATGATGATTATATTGATGATGATGATTATATTGATGACGATGATGATTATATTGATGATGATGAGGATGTGTTTCTCAAGTGTTTTATTCGTTTACACGTCGGTATTTATCAATAATATAATGATGAGTGTTTTAACTAAAAGTAAATCAATAGTAAAGCAAAAAATAAAGGAACTTGAAATAAATTAGTGAGAGGGAGGCAACATACGATTAAAACTCGGGCCCAATCTTCTCTGTGAAAGACACAAAGAGCGTAGTAATTGCTAAATTTGTGAAAATCGTGGCGAAAAGGTTTCTGCGTCTAGTCAAGCTGGACAATGTATTGTAATGTCATTCTGCAGAAAAGGATAGAATTTGTTATTTTGGCCCAGCATTTATTACTTAGAGAGAAGAACTCACATATATTCTTACATTTTCGGCAACCTCATATATATTATATATATATATATATATATATATATATATATATATATATATATATATATATATATATATATATATAAACCAGAGAAAAAAAAACTCATTAACTAAGGCTGCCAAAAATGTAAGAATATATGCGAGTTCTTCTCTCTAAGTAATAAATGCTGGGCCAAAATAACAAATAATCTGGTCAATTAGCAAGAACTCGTTTAAAATTAAGTCTTTTCTAAAATTTTCTCTTATACTTATAAAGATATATTTTTTCCATTAATGTTAATGTAAAAATTAATAATTTCGTAACAAAAGAACCTTAGAAAACTTATATAACCTTATTAAAACAAGCGTAATTTTATTTAGCCTAATCCAACCAAATATATTTTAGATAAGTTTACAATAATTTAATAATAAACAAACACAATAAAATATATTTTTTCGTTAGATTCAGAATGCTTTTTGCGAAATTATTGCATACACAAATTTTCGCTTGCCTTATTCGGCAAGAAAAGCGTTGCTATTTAGGACAAAATTGCAAGTTTTACCTATATATATATATATATATATATATATATATATATATATATATATATATATATATATATATATATATATATATATATATATATATGTTCCACTAATGATGTAAGTAAATCTCAAGTGTAAAATTCTTAAACTTACTTTTCATAACTGAACATATTCTGTACCTCTTGTAATTTTCTTTAGTGGTATATCATCGTGTGCTTGAACGAAGCTTTCGTGATTCGCTCAAGCTTTTCTTGAACGAAACATTACTAATAAACGCTGGCTTTCTAAGTAACTTGCGAACAACGTGCAAAGACGTTGTAAAAGTATCTTCTGTAACGTCACTGCTGCGTGATAAAAGACGCAGAAACACTGAAATTTACGTCAAGATTGCCAATCACTGCTCAGTTGTCTATTCGGTGTTCCCATTGGTTTTGTTTTTAATTCACATATTGTATATTTTCAAGTCGATTGGAAGAAAGTTAGTTTTTTTCTGTTTTATACATTCTTGGTAAATTGACATAACATAAAAAATAAAAATAGCGTTAGATAACAAGGTTTATATAAACTCTATATAAATTGGCATAATATAAACAGAAAAAATATCGATGGCTGAGAATGTTTAGCCTTAGATGACTAGTTAAATTTATAGGTGCAGAGGAAACTTCTATTGTGGCTATTATTTTTCGCTCCATGTAGATCCTTATCATTACCTCGATAAAGCTCTACTCAGAGCGAAACGTCTGTCTTAATAAAAACTTGTTCTACAGTTGTTTTTCTCCAGTACTCTCAGCAGTACACCTTTTATATACCGCTATTAGTCTACTGGCAAATTTTCCCACCGAGTGCCTTACTGTGCGCTATAATTAAGCTGGGTAATTAAAATCTTCCTTGGCAATTACACCCGGTTTCTCCCTCTTGAACTTCGGTAAATTACTTCCCCGGTTTTAATTAGTTTTTATTTTTTTGTTTTGCCAAAATTATGCGATTCTTGAAAAAATAAACTTCAGCATTTAAGGGCTGTTAAAAATAAATTTGTTGCCTGATGTTCTTTATTGCAGAAAATTGTGGAAAAAATTAATAATGTAGCTGAACGCAAATTTTCTTTCTTATAAAGGAAGGAGGATCTGTCCTTTAGTGTATTTCTAAGCGGTTCAGTAAGTGATTTTTATAATAATAATAATAATAATAATAATAATAATAATAATAATTTAATAATAAATTTAATAATAATAATAAATTTAATAGTAATAAATTTAATAATAATAATAATAATACAATAATAATAATAATAATAAAATAATAATAATAATAATAATAATTAATAATAATAATAATAATAATAATAATAATAATAATAATAATAATATAAAAATAATAATAAAATAATAATAAAATAATAATAATAATAATAATACAAATAATAATAATAATAATGATAATTAATAATAAAAATAATCATGAAAATTATGACGAAAAAGAACATCTACTCCAATAACAACAAATAAAAGCAGCAACAAACAAAAAACACAACAACAATAATAACCATTATGTATAATGGCTTCTTTCCCCAGACGGATGATCATACACTCTGTCTTTGATGCACCTTGCTGATGCTCGTTGCAATTTTAATTACGTTATCCTCAGAGTCACGGGACGAGAAGACGTCCCACACCACTAAGGCAGCAGACGGAAGGCCCTTTGAAAACACAGTATATTGAGTGGAGAATCTAGTTAAGAAACATCGCATAGATGCAGACCCTATTTTCAAAAAGCTCTTTTGGTTAGAGAACCTAGTTTAAATACATTTAGAATATAGGTTAGAGAATCTAGTTTAAATACCTCAAAGGCGGTAGAACCGGACGAAATCTCTCCGTGGGTCCTGAGGGAGCAGAGGCGCTGTGTGGGCCACTATCAACAATCTTCAACACATCTATAGAAACAGGACGACTACCTGAGGTAGAATCTAGTTTAAATACACTTAGAGTATAGGTTAGATAATCTAGTTGAAGTTAAACACTTAGATTTATATGTTAAATCTTGTTTAAAAACTAGGCTAGACAATCTCTCCTAAAAACACTACGATATAGGAGAAAATCTATTCTAAATAATCTATTTCCGTAAAAATCTATTTTAAAACACCTTATAAGACAGTGAATCTATTTAAAAAAAAAAAATTCTATAGGCGTACAACCTGTTTTCAATACATTTGCTTTCTAGTGCTTTTCTTTATTAAATCTGTTCTTTATTTCTCTTCTGTTATTCCTTCTATTTTTTTCCTTCCTTTTGTCCTTACCGCTATCTCCTTCAGTATTTTTAATAACCCTCCTTGTTTTCCCCCCTTTTTTTTATCCCACATAAGTTATCCTATTTTCCATATCTTTTATGAATCTTTTTCCTTATATCCCATAAAATATATTTTTCTTATTCCTGCTTATTTCATTATCAATATCTCCCCTTCTCTATGTCTCTTGTCCATCCAATTTCATTATCACTCATTCCTCTACCTTTCGCTATCTTTTATCCTACCCATTTCCTTATCCATTATTTCTCTCCCTTTCCCTATCCCTTGTCCAACTAATTATAGTTAATGATGTTGGGGGAGTAAGGAATAAGGAAACTGGTAGAACAAGGGATAAGGAAAGCGAGAGAAATAATGGATAAGGAAATGGTTAGGATAAAGAATAACGAAAGGGAGAGGAAAAAGTGATAACAAAATTGGACAAGAGATATAGAAATATTTTGAATTCCATCCAACGTCTTCAACAACATATTTAGATACAGAAAAATATCCGTCACTTACAGAATTTGCATTCACAGTCATTCAGCTCAAGTTTTGTCAAAGTTACAGCAACGTACCTGTCCAACCAGTGACCTTAATTAGTCAGCAAACAGGGATTTACATCATTATTTTTCTTGGGTTGTATTTTGTAAGGAAAAACACGCAAATAAAAGTATTCTTATAATGAGGAGCTTGTAAATGCAAGTACACACACACACACACACACACACACACACACACACACACACACACACACACACACACACACATAGTATGTATGTACATATACACAGGGTGTTTCAAACAGATGGACCCAATTTTAAAGCATTATATTTCACGATCGGGTTCATCTTTTTGAAACACCCTGTATATGTATGTATGTACATATATATATATATATATATATATATATATATATATATATATATATATATATATATATATATATAATATATATATATATATATATATATATATATATATATATATATATATATAATATATATATATATATATATATATATATATATATATTATGCATATATTACATATAAGTACATATTATTACGAAGGAATTCAGGAAAACTGGTTAGTCG
Source organism: Cherax destructor (assembly GCA_009830355.1). NCBI lineage: Eukaryota > Metazoa > Arthropoda > Malacostraca > Decapoda > Parastacidae > Cherax > Cherax destructor. The sequence goes on along the minus strand of WNWK01035227.1, from coordinate 14,056 downwards.
GGCTTGAGTCCTGGAGGCAGCGGCGCATTTCATGCACTCTATAAGAGGGTTGGGGATGTTACAGTTTGGAGGAACATCTGAACTGTAGCATCGGGGCGCCTCTGGCAAGACTGTAATAGCATGAGTGATGGTGAAAGTGTTTCTTCTTTTTTCGGGTCAACCTACCTCAGTTCGAGTTTCTGGTGTGTTAAAAGAAAGCTATGTACATTTCAAGGCGATCTTCATCATTAGTTATATATTAAGAACATAAGAACATAAGAATTGAGGAACACTGGAGAAGGCTTACTGGCCCATACAAGGCTACCACTACCCAAAGCTACCCAAGAATTTACTCCCTTACCCACGACACCAATCAAACCCAGCCCCTCCCACTCATATATTTGTCCAATGTTTTTTTAAAGCTACCAAAGGTCCTAGAATCGATCACCCTACTCGGAAGATTAACTGAAAGAATTTATAAGAGAAGGGAATAGAAGAATATTTGATGGAATGGTGTTTGGCGTAGGTGGGTCTTGGGGATGACGAATATACGATTAAGATCTCTTTCTCTATCTATCTATCTTCTTTATTGACATACATACATACTCACTCACCCATCACAGACACTCACATCAACATCAGCATCACCCCGTCACACTAACATCTTCAAAGTTACGTCATCCTTACGTTTACATCAACGTTGTGTCCTACTACTCCATTTCTGGATGACTAGCACCGAGCAGGTCTAAAATCCTCACCTATTACTCAGTATTATTTCAAGTTTCTTTCCAGTCAGTTTTGAAATTTTTCTTGCACTCGCAGCCAGACCTGAAGACGGAAACAATACAAAGGTATTTCTACAGCAATTTCCCTTAACAAGCCATTTCAATACACTAATTAACTTATTCATGTTTTTATAATAATAATCATAATAATAATAATAATAAAAATCTTTATTTCTACTGGCACATATATAACGTATACAGGCCTAGCTGACATCAATGACATACTACTATATAGAAAACCCCTGTTAAACAGAGCATTTCAGGCAAATTAGGTCAATTTTGTCCCCAGAATGCAACCCACACCAGTCGGTTAACACCCAGGTACCTAGGTGAACAGGGGCAGTAGGTGTCTTAAGTTAACACGTCCTAAAGTTTCCACCTGTACAAGGGATCGAACCACGGACCTCATTGTGTGAACTTAGCAATCGAGCTAGGAGACACACTGATTCCATTAGTAACCCTAAATATAAAGTAACATGTAATAAAATTTAACGCGACTACTAAAAGATGTCTGCAGAAGTGAATCTCTTTGAACTTTTCACATCAGAAGGTGAATTCACCTTTAAGTGTTGGAACAGAAGCCTACCGCAACTTTACTTTAAATAGAAGACTGATTTCTTCTTAGTGGATCGTCCATCCACTAACCGCGGTCAGGTCTCTGACCAGACAGGCCTTTGGTGATCCTTTAAACAGAGGACCATGTCTTCAACTTTAATGAGAGCTCTGGGGACTGTATTTGAGGAGGAACTTGTTCACGAACTCTGGTCAGTGTCTCGTACTTCTCACGTCAGGTTTATCTCCTAAATTCTCTCTAAAATGTTGTTCCCTATAAAAAGCATTGTAAATTTACTCTCCTCAGTATAGCATTTTAGAAAGTATTCTCAATTTATTCGCGTCAACGTAACGACTTAGCAAGTTTACTGTTTTTTTTCTTGTTAACATTAAGTTTCATCATTTCTCTAATGATATTGATAAAATGTATGTTAATTTATTAGGGTTAAAGCCTGTAAACTGCACAAGGGTCATTAAGAGGCACGTAAGTTCCCCCGTTTTCTAATAACACGTTCGTTTTTCCACTATAATTTACCTTGTCCATAATTACTATCGGATTTGCTTTGTCTGTTTCGTAAGGTGAAGTCTAAGATCTTTCCTTAATTCATGGTATAACTTAACAAATCTTTGAGGAAAATTGTGTTCTCAAAGATTTGTTAAGATTTCCTTAATTCATGTCACAGAGCTCTGAGCAAAGATCTTAGACTTCACCTTACTTAACAGACAAAGCAAATGCAATAGTAATTATGGACAAGACAGATAATATTTTCAGAAATATTTTCATCCCTAAAATAGGACCTAAAGTAAACTGTCGTGTATTGGCTTTCTTGTCAGCTATGTATACCATGTATTGAATAATGGATATTAAATATTGAAAGTGAGAAACCATTTGATAAAAGAGTTTAAACCCAGTTATATGAGATTTATATATTTCTGTCTCAGAGACCATCTTCTTTTCCCTTGTGTTTGCATTATCAACATTCTATAATTTAGTTGTTTATCTATTTGCATATTATCGAAATGCTCTTATAATAAGTTTCTAGGCAAGTCAGTTTCGCGGCTGCACCTTACCCATGCGAGTATTTTTTTATTTTGGAACAAAAAAAATAAATAAAAACAATTAGAACAAATACATTTTTAGTTAACGTCTGAGACGTATTATTCAAAAAGCAAAAAAAAAAAGTTCCATTAATTAACAATTTTCTGACATATAGGCAACATATTTCATTTTCATTTTGTTCAAGGACTTTACTCAGTCGGCTACCATTAAAACAGGAAAAAAAAATATATATATATTTATTATTTATTACTGAGCAACCTGACATCATTAGTTATAATGTCATCAAGGCAACACAGGTTTAAAGAGAGGTATTTTTCTGTATACGATGTTTTCATACAATATTTATGGCTTTGGTCTCTAGATGTTCAGAGTCAAAACGAAAACATGTTTCATGCTCTTAGGAAAGTCCAGTCACGAGGAAGATAGGATTTTGCGTTCCTCTGAGCACTGTTGGACATCTTGATAGCTTAGGGAACTCACGTGGTAAAGGGGTTTCGGTGTCTTGACTTCCTGTAAAGAGACAATCCTTCGTTATGTGAGACGTTTATTGTATTTTCTGAGAAGTGTGAGGGGTTATAATTTTTCTTCTGGGGGTTTGTCGAAACTGGCAGTCTCATTACATTAATGGTATACAATACCGACAAGTTGATGAATAAGACACATTTGTATGTATTATTAAGAAGAGGTTTCTCTAACCAGTGTTTTTTTTTTCACTTCAGTACAATTCATTCTTGAAGATAGGGAGCACCGTTCATGTCTATCTTGTACAGTCTGGCTGCTACTCGCTCTTCGGTGTCTATTGCTGGAATTTCTTGGTAAACTAGGTGTGTCCGAAGACAATAAAGGCTTCTTTATGTATAATCTATTGCGTTGATTGGCTGGTTTTCAAGCTGGTTTGTAGGCTCATTCTTCAAGAAATTTAGGTAGGGATCAATACCTAGATTATTGATTTTTGGTCTAGGAGTTAGAGGGACTAGGAAGAGGTGGGTTTGCAGTTGGATTATTACTGGGATGTGGTCGGATCTCACATTACTATTCTCTGAGTTCCTGCAGTAAAATACGTCACAGTCTCCCTTGGTGAGTTCTATGTCAGGTAGCCCTCTTGCATCCAGTTCTCAAAGTTTTGAAGATTGGCTCTTGAAAAGTGAAATTTCTAGTTTACATAATGGAGTACAGTTGTCTTCCTATCGATCACTTAATGGTTTCAAGTCCCCTGTTAACATAGTTGTAGTCTTTCTGCTCGGAATCCTGTGGGTAGGAAATAAATGGATAAGGTTTTGTTTTAGTGGGAGATAAGGTGTGCCAATAATGTTGGGACCATTTCAGGCCATTACTACTACTACTGCTAATATTATTGTTGATAATATATTCATGGGGTAGCATTATACCTATGAGAGGGACTATTTCGATCCAAAAGAACTGGAGGTCAGGTTCATTTCCTTGGATAAAGAGCCCCTTACCTGCATCAAGAGATATATTCTCTGAGGGGCTTACTACTTGTAAATTGTCTTCATTGTTATATAAATTACGAAACTGGGAATCCGTCTTCACTAGAACGGTATCCCCACTGTAACCATTAACACTCTGACGTCATACCGTCAACACAGCGGAGCAAACAGTAAAACTGTCTGATTTTCACGCCAAATTTGTGAATAATTAAAATTCTCATTAGTCCATCCCTCGGTAAATGGAAACAGATGTTGTTAATGGATACAGAATGTCGATTTTTTTGGAGTTATAATTTTTGGATGGAAGTTCCGACGTGGAATCATTTGTCTCATCACGTCTTTATATACGAATTCGAAACTCCTTGATGTTAGTGAAGGCTCTGGGTCAAAGGAATTGGAGCTGCCCTCCTTTTCTTTGGTTTACAAATGATTGCTTCTCATTCTCAGATGCTAAGAGGAAGAAAAACAACACGAACAACAACAAAAATAATAAAAATATATATATTTTTATTTTTTTTATTAACACATCGGCCGATTCCCACCAAGGCAGGGTGGCCCGAAAAAGAAAAACTTTCATCATCATTCACTCCATCACTGTCTTGCCAGAAGGGTGCTTTACACTACAGTTATAAAACTGCAACATTAACACCCCTCCTTCAGAGTGCCGGCACTGTACTTCCCATCTCCAGAACTCAAGTCCGGCCTGCCGGTTTCCCTGAATTCCTTCATAAATGTTACTTTGCTCACACTCCAACAGCACGTCAAGTATTAAAAACCATATGCCTCCATTCACTCCTATCAAATACGCTCACACATGCTTGCTGGAAGTCCAAGCCCTCGCACACAAAACTTCCTTTACCCCTCCCTCCAACCTTTCCTAGGCCGACCCCTACCCCGCCTTCCCTCCACTACAGATTTATACACTCTCGAAGTCACTCTGTCTCGTTCCATTCTCTCTACATGTCCAAACCACCTCAACAACCCCTCCTCAGCTCTCTGGACAATCTCCGAATTCCAAACTCCGAATTCTCTGCATTATATTCACACCACACATTGACCTCAGACATGACATCTCCACTGCCTCCAGCCTTCTCCTCGTTGCAACATTCATCACCCATGCTTCACACCCATATAAGAGCGTTGGTATAACTATACTCTCATACATTCCCTCTTTACTTCCATGGACAAGGTTCTTTGTCTCCACAGACTCCGAAGTGCTCCACTCACCCTTTTCCCCTCATCAATTCTATGATTCACCTCATCCTTCATAGACCCATCCGCCGACATGTCCACTCCCAAATATCTGAATACATTCACCTCCTCCATACTCTCTCCCTCCAATCTGATATCCAATCTTTCGTCACCTATTCTTTTTGTTATCCTCATCACTTTACTCTTTCCTATATTCACTTTCAATTTTCTTCTTTTACACACCCTACCAAATTCATCCACCAACCTCTGCAGCTTCTCTTCAGAATCTCCCAAAAGCACAGTGTCATCAGCAAAAGCAACTGTGACAACTCCCACTTTGTATTTGCTTCCTTATCTTTTAGCCCAACACCTCTTGCCAAGACCCTCGCATTCACTTCTCTTACAACCCCATCTATAAATATATTGAACAACCACGGTGACATCACACATCCTTGTCTAAGGCCCACTTTTACTGGGAAATAGTCCGCTTCCCTCCTACACACTCTAACCTGAGCCTCACTATCCTCATAAAAACTCTTCACTGCTTTCAGTAACCTTCCTCCTATTCCATACACCTGCAACATCTGCCACATTGCCCCCCTATCTACCCTATCATACGCCTTTTCCAAATCCATAAATGCTACAAAAACATCTTTACCCTTATCCAAATACTGTTCACCTATATGTTTCACTGTAAACACTTGGTCTACACACCCCCTACCTTTCCTAAAGCCCCCTTGTTCATCTGCTATCCTGCTTTCTGTTTTACTCTTAATTCTTTCAATAATAACTCTACCATACACTTTACCAGGTACACTCAACAGACTTATTCCCCTATAATTTTTGCACTCTCTTTTGTCCCCTTTGCCTTTATACAAAGGAACAATACACGCTCTCTGCCAATCCCTAGGTACCTTACCCTCTTCCATACATTTATAAAATAATAGCACCAACCACTCCAAAATTATATCCCCACCTGCTTTTAACATTTCTATCTTTATCCCATCAATCCCAGCTGCCTTACCCCTTTCATTCTACCCACTGCCTCACGAACTTCCCCTACACCCACAACTGGCTCTTCCACACTCCTACAAGATGTTATTCCTCCTTGCCCTACACACGAAATCACAGCTTCCCTGTCTTCATCAACATTTAACAAATCCTCAAAATATTCTCTCCATCTTCCCGATACCTCTAACTCTCCATTTAATAACTCTCCTCTCCTATTTTTAACTGTCAAATCCATTTGTTTTCTAGGCTTCCTCAACTTATTAATCTCATTCCAAAACTTTTTCTTATTTTCAACAAAATTTGCTGATAACATCTCACCCACTCTCTCATCTGCTCTCTTTTTACATTGCTTCACCACTCTTTTAACCTCTCTTTTCTCTCCATATACTCTTCCCTCCTTGCATCACTTCTACTTTGTAAAAACCTCTCATATGCTAACTTTTTCTCCCTTACTACTCTCTTTACATCATCATTCCACCAATCGCTCCTCTTCCCTCCCGCACCCACTCGCCTGTAACCACAAACTTCTGCTGAACACTCTAACACTACATTTTTAAATCTACCCCATACATTTTCGACCCCATTGCCTACACTCTCACTAGCCCATCTATCCTCCAATAGTTGTTTATATCTTACCCTAACTGCCTCCTCTTTTAGTTTATAAACCTTCACCTCTCTTTTACTTACTGATTCTATTTTCCTTGTATCCCATCTACTCCCACTGTAGCTATAACTAAAAAGTGATCTGATATATCTGTAGCCCCTCTATAAACATGTACATCCTGAAGTCTACTCAACAGTCTTTTATGTATCAATACATAGTCCAACAAACTACTGTCATTACGCCCTACATCATATCTTGTATACTTATTTATCCTCTTTTTCTTAAAATATGTATTACCTATAACTAAACCCCTTTCTATACAAAGTTCAATCAAAGGGCTCCCATTATCATTTACACCTGGCACCCCAAACTTACCTACTACACCCTCTCTGCATGTTTCTCCCACTTTAGCATTTAGGTCCCCTACCACAATTACTCTCTCATTTGGTTCAAAAGTTCCTATACATTCGCTTAACATCTCCCAAAATCTCTCTCTCTCCTCTACACTCCTCTCTTCTCCAGGTGCATACACGCTTATTATGACCCACTTTTCGCATCCGACCCTTATTTTAATCCACATAATCCTTGAATTTACACATTTATATTCCCTCTTTTCCTTCCATAACTGATCCTTCAACATTATTGCTACCTTCCTTAGCTCTAACTCTTCAGATACTCCTGACTTAATCCCATTTATTTCTCCCCACTGAAACTCGCCTACCCCCTTCAGCTTTGTTTCGCTTAGGGCCAGGACATCCAACTTCTTTTCATTCATAACATCGGCAATCATCTCTTTCTTATCATCCGCACTACATCCACGCACATTCAGACAACCCAATTTTATAAAGTTTTTCTTCTTCTCGTTTTTAGTAGATTTGTACAGGAGAAGGGGTTACTAGCCCATTGCTCCCGGCATCTTAGTCGCCTCATACGACACGCATGGCTTACGGAGGAAAGATTCTTTATTTTTTACCATTCAGGCAGGACCGCTAAACTCGTAGGGGTCATTGGTATCTGGGGAAATAGAAGGCTATCAGGTTCGATCCAAAGAAGTGAAGATCAGGTCCAATTCCTTAGATCAAGAGCCCATCTTATATAACAACTGCAAATAATTGCTAGGGGCTAACATACAACGTTAATTACCCTCGTGTAGTCAATAGGCTTTAAACCCAGCCAACTTAAACAACTGATAGATAATTTTATGGGTATCAAAATAACTTTTAATTCTCAATATAAAAATACAGAAGTATATTAGTAATTAGGTGAAATATTTTGAAAACTACTGATATATTACTGCTACATAACTGCTGTATGACTGCTATATAATTACATAACTGCTATATAACTGCTATGAAAAATACTACATACCTTTTATAAAACTAGTATATATCTGCTATTTAACTAATACATAATTGCTATATAACCCATTCCTGCTAAATAACTGCTATATAAATGCTACATAACTGCTATGTATCTGCTGTATAACTGCTATGTATCTGCTGTATAACTGCTATGTATCTGCTGTATAACTGCTGTATAACTGCTTTGTATCTGTATAACTGCAATGTATCTGCTGTATAACTGCTATGTATCTGCTGTATAACTGCATTGTATCTGCTGTATAACTGCAATGTATCTGCTGTATAACTGCAATGTATCTGTTGTATAACTGTAATATATCTGCTGTATAACTGCAATGTATCTGCTGTATAACTGCAATGTATCTGCTGTATAACTGCAATGTATCTGCCGTATAACTGCAATGTATCTGCTGTATAACTGCAATATATCTGCTGTATAACTGCAATGTATCTGCTGTATAACTGCAAAGTATCTGCTGTATAACTGCAATGTATATGCTACATAAATGTTTGAAGATTTTATATAGCCATCTAAGGTACTGTTGTTTGATTATTGGCTAAAACTTGGAGCAATATTTCAGACTTGGGAGGTTGCGTGGAGTGTGTTGAATGACACTGCTGCCGTCAACCCTAGTTTTATTTACAAACTTTTTCCTCTATCGCCTCACTTTGCTGGTCCTTTGCAGATGCAATCTATCCAAAGTGTTAGACTTTGCTGCCTGTGTGTGCTTGATAGACACCTCGGCAGCTTCATTGGTCGACGTAACGTTGAAACTTTTGTGATACGAGTGTATATGGTGGCCGTTTCTCAGTCTGTGTGTGAAGCCTTTGCGGTTGCTGACCTACCAATAAAATGCTTGCGGTTATCGGTCTTTTACACGTATTGTTTTTATTTGCCGGAATTGACACTTTATGCATGGTTTATTAAGTAAATTCAGTCAAGAGTTAAAAGAGTTAAAGCATTGTTTTTTAGTGGAATGGAGTCCATAAGGTGTAATACACAAATAACCCGCACATAGAAAAGAGGTGCTTACGACGACGCTTCGGTCCGACTTGGGTTATTTGTGTATTGTTCCAGTCACGGTATTGTGTCTTTTTGTTATCCATATGGTGTATGTGTATTTGTGATTGCAGGGGTCGATTCATACCTCCTGACCCCGCCTCTTCCCTGGTCGTTACCAGGTCCACTCTCTCTCTGCTTCAAGAGCAGGGAGTGTGAGTGTGTAGCGCCTCTATAATCATCCCTTGCCTCTAAGACGGTTTCTAGAATCAGAAATCAGCTTTAGATGCAAAACGTAACTGGACGAGGTTTAATAAATGTTGCCACCATTTGTCTATTAGTATTAGTGGTATTATTATTATTATTATTATTATTATTATTATGTGATATTATTATTATTATTATTATTATTATTATTATTATTATTATTATTATTATTATTTTTATTATTAGTGTTATTATTATTATTATTATTATAATTATTATTATTATTATTATTATTATTAATGTTATTATTTTTATTATTAGTGTTATTATTATTATTCTTATAATTATTATTATTATTATTAAATGGATGTTATCTGCTTGGCTAGTGGGTACTTCCTCCTTCATCTCCTAATATATCACCATTTATAATATAAAATTTGCCAACTATAAAACCACTTATGTGTTGATATATAATGCTCTCCTGTGCTCGCTAAATTTATCGTTCGCAAAGTTTCTTCGCAAGAGTAACTTTTAGGTTGAGCAGCTAAGTGTGTTTCCTGATTCCCATCACGAAAATCTGTTGAGTTTACACTAAAATATTGGTGTCTAGGTTTTTGCTTCCCTTGGCTCTTTTCCTTCTCCTCCTCCTCCCCCTTTCCCAATAACATCCTCCTCCCTCATCCATCAACACCAGCCTCCCCACCTACCATCCCCTTTCTCCCCATCCACCACTAAGAAATATCCCCCCTCTTTTCCTCGTCTACTCATGAACACCTCCCTCTCCAAATACCCCTATATATTAAAAACGTTTCCGCTCTTTCCCTACGAATCAACTTTCCATCTTCCATCTTACGTCTTCCAGAATGTAGCTCTCAGAGCTGACGTGCTCACTGAATGACGATTAAGACGAATATTCATCACCATCATTGCTCAATACACGCCGCTGCTTTTTATGCCTGGATAATTACAGAGACTAAATCTAAAAGCAGAGAACTTTTGTTTTTCATTTTCGAGACGAATATTCTGAATGACTTGATAAAGCTGTATAATAAAAGCTCGTCCTGTAACGTATATCTCTTCCTCCTCCATCCACAAACACTGGGAAGTGTCCTCTTTAACCAAAGCATTAACAGATTTGCACCCTATATTTTTTTCCTCGGCAAACACTGGTAAACACAATCGTGAGCAAGAAAATACTTCTGGGTCACAAACACAGGAAGACTTTCAAACCAACTTTTTCTTCAGCTATACAATGGGGATTCCATGTAGCATTCTTGTGCCAAATACGGCGCGTGCCTCGCCATCCGAAGTTATAAAAAAGAACTCTGGAAAAAATATGTTCACAATGCAAACCTTTATGCTAGTTCGTGCAATGTCCACATCATATTTTCCTTGAATCGAGCAGTCTCTTACGTGAAAACAGAAATTATTTTAAACTAAAATCCGCGCTACTAGAAACTATTAGTTAATTTCTAATTCGTCTGCCAAATGTTCGGTAATTCAACAAAGTAAACTGTCCATGAAACAAATCACTAATATATGTACAAGGAAAATAGTTGATGATATAATGTAAGTTCTCTCTCTCTCTCTCTCCATATTTTGAAGAAAAGAGACGTAAACTGTTGTTACTCACTTCAGTTTCCTTTCTCAAAGCCTCTGATATTTTTATCTGGCCGCTCGTAAAGGTTCTGCGGCTGTTCTGAGAGTGGACGCCAAGACACTGGACCACTGCACGAGGCTTTACTACCTCTCATGCTGCAGACACTTTTTTATTCATTGTCCAGACTGGCGATGCAAGATCCCTCTCACCTAATGATGTTGACATTTTAGACATAAAGAAAGTTCTGCATCTGGGAGAGAGAGAGAGAGAGAGAGAGAGAGAGAGAGAGAGAGAGAGAGAGAGAGAGTTGTAAATGGGTTTGAATCGTTACTGATAGGGTAGCATTAATGTATAATTTGTTCAACGTATTTTTTCGAAGTACATTCATATTCCTTTCAGCTTATCGTGAAAACATAACTAAATCACAAGTATTCAAAGGTATGAGATACAAGTCGCTAATTCATTAGGTATGTGATAGTAACTATAGCCCCGTGATTAGGGTGCCTCATACAAGCATCATTATACTATACCTCGGCAGTTAGGACTGACAGTCTCTGACAATTCAAGAAAATAATGCGCAATTCCAGCCTTGTAATAGTTAAACTAGAGTATAGAGGCAAAAAATCTAAAATTCAAAATGGAATATATATATATATATATATATATATATATATATATATATATATATACTTAACAATTCGCAAACAGGCAAAATAATTTGCAAAAATTGTCTCTACGTCCACAGCAGGACTAGAACCTGCTAACTCTGTATAGAGTCCACATTAATTTACCACACACACACACATTATATATATATATATATATATATATATATATATATATGTGTGTGTGTGTGTGTGTGTGTGTGTGTGTGTGTGTGTGTGTGTGTGTGTGTGTGTGTGTGTGTAAAAATTTATTACTTTCTATTTGCAATATTGAAATTCAAAACAGGTACAAAATGCAGTGTCTTTAAAATGCAATTTGTTCCTAATGAGCGTGAAATTTGGGAACGTGCCGGTAAAAGTTTAAAAAATGTCGAGGTATGCTGACTGGACATTTATTTTGATTTTAACATCGACAGTAGGATATATTTATGCAATATTTTTAACGACGAGGAAGGTTACTAACAGGAGGCTCCTGCTCCTCCTCCTCACCACTCCAGTTACTGAGGCTGGCGAGGTGGATAATTGGGGTTTTGAAAGTCCATAATTGTGAATATAATCGCTGCAGGAGGTGTCTGGCTGGTCTCTGGGACGCTAATGAGGCAGGTGCTGTCTTCAGATCCATGGATCTCTGCGGACCCGCTTTTTCCACCGTCTTTATTAATGTTTTCCTCAGTCCATTTCTTACACACACACACACACACACACACACACACACACACACACACATATATATATATATATATAATATATGTGTGTGTATTATATATATATATATATATATATATATATATATATATATATATATATATATATATATATATATATATATATATATATATATATATGTATTATATCTATATGTTTATGTCGTGCCGATTAGGTAAAACTTGCGATTTTGGCTTAAATAGCAACGCTCTTCTTGCCATATAAGACAAGCGAAAATTTGTGTATGCAATAATTTCTCAAAAATCATTCTGAACCTAACGAAAAAAATATATTTCATTGTGTTTGTTTATTATTAAATTATTGTTAACGTGTCTAAGATATATTTAGTTGGGTTAGGCTAAATTAAATTGCGCTTGTTATAATAAGGTTAGGTAGGTTTTCAAAGTTTCTCTTGGTACAAAATTATAAATTTTTACATTATCATAAATGAAAAAAATATATCTTTAAACGTATAAAATAAAATTTTAGAAAGGACTTAATTTTAAATGAGTTCTTGCTAATTGACCAGTTTTACCTAATCGGCACGACATTTATATATATACATATATACATATATATATATATATTTTTTATATATAAGATGGGGTCCACCTCTAGTGCAAATTGTGGGACCCATAGCCTCGGAGAAGTGGATAAAAAGGCTTCAAGGAAGAATATTTGGATTTCTTTCTGAAGCCATTTGAATATTCCACTTCTCCTACCACCCCATCCTATATACACACATACATGCATATAAATGCTTTATTAATAGACAGAATACATTTATAGAAAACACAAACATGAATACAATGGTATTATAACGACGTGTTATTTGGCGTTTTGGAGACGTGGGAATGCAAATGATAAGGCTTCGGAGGCTTCTTACTTTATTTGTAATAAAGGTGCGAGTACACAGGCTGCGTGTCTGTGGCCATGGCCAAGGGCCATGCCCCTTGCGAGAGGGAGAGGAGTAGGCCTGTTGACTGAGAGTTGTCTCGGCGCCAAGTGAGAGTGGGCCAGGGCGGGTCTGGTAGACGTGGGTACGCCTACCAGGCTTGCCCTCTGGCGGAATACTATGGAAACTAGCATGGCACGAAATATGAACTCAGCTGGCAGACAGCATGGGCTGTCTATGCAGACAGTCAGGCTGTCTACATCGCTCGGTCACGCTACCCATGGTCGACCCGACCATGAATGGCATTAAAAAAACTAGGGTCTCTCTCTCGCAAGAACATAGAAAAAAAAACTTCCTCCAGAGAAGGAAGAAAAAAAAGGTGTGCTTCGTGGTCTAAGGCAGTGAGCGTCGATGCAGCACTGCACGCCTTCCTGCGTCTGGACACGTACTGCAACACGGGAGACATGAGCTGCGACGTAACAGGGTACGGTCTCCTCTGGGAGGTGAAGCAGACATCGTAGTAGTCGCTGCAGGGGTTCACTCAACCTGGGGCACAACTGCTGGTGCCCTCGAGTGAGGCGTCGTCAGTAGTCGCAACAGGACAGGACTGGCAAGCGACTCAGGACATTCCTCGACTGGTACTGTCGCTGGAGGTGTCGCTGCTGGCGAGTGTGGAGTGAGTCGTGACAGGGACGACTCGGCGAAACATCTGGAGGTCGTAACAGCATACACCATACTGCAGTGAGTGGGCTAGCAGTCAAAGTGACATCATCTTTGTGCAGGCTGCTCACTGAAGCTGTGACACGAGGCTGACAGTCGCCTGCCAACAGGCTTAACTGCGGCTTGGCGAGTGACATCTCTCAACAGTAGAAGTTAAGCAGAGGGCAGTGTAAGCGTCCTCAGACTGGTCATCTGCAATAACTGGACTGACGGTCTTGGAGGTGAAGTAGAACGGTCTCGATGGGAGAATCGTCGCGGGTACGATTCAGCAAA
>WNWK01035226.1:0-19919 GCA_009830355.1 Cherax destructor | reverse complement strand
TGGTCTGATGCTGTTCCAGTTCCAGCTCTTGCAGCTCTTCAGTTGTTAGCTCTACCCTGTGCTCTTCCACCAACTCTTCCACATCCTCACCACTCACCTCCAACCCCAGGCTGTTCCCCAATGCCACAATATCTTCCACAACATTTATACCATTTTTACAATGATGCAGTTGTATACATAACAGTAAATCTTCTATTTTTTGTGAGAATAAAAATTCAAAATGGAAAGCCAAAATAATGTAAGAGGGGGCTGAGACGTGACTAATGAACAGAGAAGATGTTATTTTAGTGCCAGGAATGTCTGCCTTGTTTATTCTGGATTCTATTTTGAAATTGGCATCGTTTGAATTTGTGTGAAATTGGCCAAATTGTATTTTCTGACCACTATTTTGGGTAGTTGAAATTGCTAAATAGGCAGTTTCTTGTACTCAATCGATAGAAGAAATGAAGTTCTAGCGAAATAGCTATGATTTTAGTGGACTGGAACATTGGAATTGGCCAAAAATAGGGCTCAAAGTGGGTGAAATCGGCGATGAGTAAACATCTTCGAGCCGATAACTTACGAGAGCATAATTCCGTAAGTTTTCATTCAAATTTCAAAATTTTGGTGTCATTATAATCGGAAAGAGATTCTCTATCATTTCGTAAGAAAAAAATATTATTTTTTCCAAAATATATTTGACCCTGAGAACGTGTTTCCGAGAAGGCCTGTCGACCCCCAAAGGGTCAAGGACATGTGTACAAAGTGGAATGAGTTGCAGACATTTGTTGACAAACACCATGCTGAGCAAGCTGAAATAAGCCATCTCTGCAACCAGTTCAGTGACAGTGCCATGTTGCACTTCAGGAAAATGTTAGAGGCGCCAGAAACAGGGGACTCGGGACAGTTAGTTTGTGGACAGGGTTCTAGTGACTCTCAAGCTGGTCCTAGTGGCATTAAAAGACCAAGAAGGAAGCAACCCAGAGAGGACTGTTACCTGAAGTCCTTTTAGAGGGGATTCCCCTTCCTAACAATGACTGCTCCTCCCCCTGTTGTCCTCCCTATCTTCCAGATGCCAGCAACTCTTTCAATAAAGGTAAGTAAATGTTATTTAAAAGTTTAATTATAAATTTATTATACTTTATATATATTTATAATTGTTTTGTGAATGTAAAAGTATAGTTAATCTTTACAAAATTAATTTTTTTTGAATATTTTTGGATGTCTGGAACGATTAATTGTATTTACATTATTTCTTATGGGAAATAAGGTTTAGAGTTTCAAATTTTTCTGTTAAGGTCTAGCTCCTGGAACGGATTAAGACCGATAGTCGGGGTACCACTGTATTGGTAAAGCACTCCTGCGCCATGTGGCAAAGACATCGCCCTTCACGTCTCAAAAGTGGCACATGCATTGTTACAGTCCAGAATACTGACCAGACTCGGGATCTTTCTCGTCTTACGTCCATAGATGCTACTCCTGTCACTATTGAAAACATCATTCTTCAACACTTGTAGTATCACTGTTATTCTACCTCATACCATTGTCCAACAGAATTTCCAAAACTGTGGTGATGATATTTTGGAGCAGCTTGAGCTCCAGGACCTTCCTATACTCAAAGTTGACACTTTTGTCCTCCTTGCCCACCAACAACAATATCCTTGCAATATTGCTCGCTTTAAAATTCGACTGTCGTGACCTTCCGCCCTGGCTACATTGCAGGTCACTGTTTACAAGTTCAAAAGGTGACCCCACCGCAACAGTGTAGAAATTGCTGGTGGTTTGGTCATCCAGCGAAATACTGCAGGTCCGTGGCTGAATGCCCAGTCTATGGTGCCGACGACCATGCCAGTCCTTCTTGTAATCTACCTACCTTCGCCTTAACTGTCGTGAAGCACATCCATCTTACTCGCTGTTGTCAGGTTTACCTAAATGAGCGGGAAATCCGTTCTCAAATGTCTCATATGCTATGGACATCTCTCATCTAGCCTTAAAGGGGAGACTCCTGTATTTCCTATTCTCGCATTGCTAAATGTCCCCCACTTCTGGGGTCCCAACTTCTGCGGCTTCCTCTGTGGTTGCCCCATCCTCAGTCACCCCCGTCTCGAATTCTTTTGCTGTTCTTGGCTCCGAGATCCCTACCTCGGCATCCCATACTGTCCTCAACCTTTCTCTACTCGCCCCCAGTTCTGTGCCCACACGCCCGTCCAACACCTAATCCTCACCTCCCCTTCTTCTCATAAGTCCAGCAAAAATCCCCATTGCCGGGGTTTTTCACCTCCGACCAGTTCTGTAACGTGTGTGGAGGTTCATCATCATCCTCATTCAATACCTCCATCCCCTGTCCCCCCAAGTTTCTTCCTTGACTGCCCTCTCCCCAGGTCGCTTCCACTCCTGTCCCCTCCCAAGCCCCTTCGACAGTTTCTTCTTCCATCTTCTCGTCCTCCCACTTTAGTAAAGTCTGTAGTCTCCCGATGGTTGCTCACCCCCCTCCTTCCATCTCTAATGTGGTCCCATATCCTGCATCTTTGTCTTGAAATGCGGGAAGCTATCGCAGAATATATTAGAGAAGGGATGGGGGATGGAAACCATCCACCTCCGGTTCCTCCTCTCTCTTCTCCGTTACACCCCTCCTTCCTTCACAGCGTCCCACTCCTTGCTTAAAATCATCCGCTGCCTCCACCGTGGACTTTTCTAACCCTAGTCGAGGAAAATTTCTAACTTCGACTTGTATCTTTCTCTTCAAAATCATGGTTTTTTTTAGTGGAATATCCGAGACCTCAGGGGAAACCCGGGGGTGAGCTTCAGGTGTTCTCTCTGTTTTTCCCCTGTTGTTGTAAAAATTTATAAATATTCAAAAATGCTAATAAACGTTATTTTACTGCATTTTTGATGATTTAACATTTTCAAGGATCTGTTTGAAAGAACCCAAATTACAATCCACTGTTATGCCACTTTTCGGGCTATGTTTTATATTCATGGGACCCTTTTTTCCGGGGAAACCCTTTAAACCCCATTAACTGCCCAAAAACGTACGTGGCCCCCCGATTTTTAAAAAACCACCCCTGAAGTCTGCTCAAGTGCCATTACCAAGAATTTACCCCCTTAAGGAAAATGTCATAGGTTGTCTATTTAGACCCCAAAATTTTTCCAAAGATTTAAAAATTTTATACTTTTTGTAGATTCGGGTTTACAAACTGGGTCCACTGTATATATACGTTTTTCCCAGCCCCCAAACGATATATTTTTTTTCCTGGCTTCAAATTTAAATAGGCTTGAGCGGCCTAGACATGAAAAATGGGTTCCACTCAGTTGGCTGTATAAAAATCGGCGACCCTGGGACCATGGTAGCACCAGTTACATTCAGCTCCATTTTGGGGTCAACATCAGGGCACTCGGATTCACCCCCCTTGTAAAACCTCTACTATTCGGGGAAAGTGTTACAGAACGTGAGTTTGGGAAATTTGAACCCTGTAAATAATGATCAAAAACGGGGAAAATATACAACCCCGATGCCCTCACCCAAAACACCTTGGGGGTGGTGTGGCCACACCATCCCCTCACCAAAAGGGGGGGTGGCCAGTGTGGCCACACAAGACCCGGGCCAACCCTCTGGGGGGCCCAAACCCAAAGGAAATTTTAAAAAGAGGAAACTTATTTTCCCCCTGTGTTAGTATAGTAAAAGTTATGTGAGTGATGATAGAGGGATTTTATAATAGATGTTTCTTTATGATAGTGTTTTTCTTACACCAGTAAAGCATTTTTGGGTGTCGTTTTGCCCTTCTGGTAGGTTATGCAGTCCCCAAGGGTCGTGGCGGTCACGATCAAAAACCCCCGGCGACTGATAGGAAAGGGGGATCATGAAGGTGAATATGCTGGGATGGAGGAGGAGGAGGTAGTGTTGGGTGGCACGGTGCCGGGCCCAAATGGCGCGGTGGGTGGACAAAAAAGGACCCCCGGCCCCCTCAACCATGCTGCCTCCACTCCTGCCCCCCCCTTGCTCCCCACGCCCCATGCCACAGGCCCCCTGCACCATGTGCCCGTGAGGAACTGGACACAAAGTGTTTGGGCCCACACCTTTTTGATTTTGATGTGATGGAAGTATCCTCCAGAATGTCCCATAATGAATGAGTCAAAGAGTTACTTTTCCAGTTGTCTTTGCGTAAAAATGAACTTGAGGTGACCCAGACAACAAATTCCCCTATATCATGGACAACACAAGGTTTCAGAACTTCAAGCGGGAGATGGAAAGATACAACTGTGGCTGAAATGTATTTATTCCTTGGCACTGTGATGCTTATCCACATACATATAAACACACTTACCACTTACGGGTCCACAGACTACTTTATCAGTACTCCTGTCTTCCGTGACCCCCCTTCCCTAACAGATTCCCCGGGCTACAATGTTGCTTTTTTCAGACAGGAATAGGAAAAAACAGAAATGCCTATAAAAAAAAAGGAAGGTTTATGTATCTGAAGCAGAAATTCAGTGCCTATTTTTATCCCTTCAAGAACATTTTTGTCGAGGTCCTTGATTCTGTTCAAGGGCCCCTGTCATTCAAGCAATATATACCAAGCAAACGTAATCGCTTTGGTGTAAAACTTTTTGTTATGTGGACTGTGAGACTGGTCTTGTGTTGGATTGTATACACCGGGAAAAACACTCGATGATACCAGGCGGATGTTGGGCTTTTCCCCCGGTGATGTTGTTCGCAAGATGATGGAGCCATCCCTTCAAAGGCATCATTGTAAAAGACAACTGGTTACAAGCCCTATGCTTGCTGATTTCCTACGGTGAACAATACTGATATATGGGGAACAGTGAGACGAAATAGAAAAATATGAATTTTTTTGAGGAGTGCTGATGGTGCGGGCAATTTCTTTCCCAATGACATCATGGCACTGATGTGGATGACAAGAGACGTTACATTGCTGTAAAACCATCCATAGAAACGAGATGGTACAAACAGACAAATTAAAGGGGACACCAATGAATTTTTTTTAAAGCCAGCTGTTTGTTGTTTTAAAAAAATATGCGACTAGTTGACAAGTGTGACATGATGATAGGGTTTGTTGACTGTGTGCGAGAATGCAAGTGGTATAAAAAAGTGTTTTTCCACCTTGTAGATTTAAAATGCTAAATGATTAATTTTAAAAAAAAGTGAAACAAAGTTTAAAACTCCTGAATTTAAAACAGATAGCAAAAAAGTTTTACAACACCTAAAAAGCCCCTCAGCACATGCCCCCCAACCAAAACCACCCCACCAGTGGGGAAGTGCCACCCAATCACCCCTAACTGCCCTACCTGGTCCCAAATCCACCCCCCCAAAGAAGAAGCTTTCCCCAGAAGAAGTTTTTGTTGTGCTACCACCAAAAAGGCCCCAACGCGGAAGGACACACATTCATATGTCACCAGTGTGGTGGCACCTGATAACCATGCTTATGGAGTATCATACAATTGTGGACTTAGAAACAATGGAACATGTAAATACTTGTATATAGTTGTAGATAATAGAATGTGATTCAGCAAGGTGGAAAATCACCTATCAGTGTACATGTGTGTTTTTGTCATTTGATAATAATTTTTACAAAATTTTGGTGTATAAACAAAAATTGGCATTGAAATCAAAAGATTTACTACAAGAAAAGATATCATATAAAAAAAACCCGAATTTTAAAAAAAAAAAATGGAAGAAAACGGTAAATATGTAGTTTTTCCCAAACGGCGAGCTCCAGTTTGGTGGGTGATCATCAAGGCCAACTTCACTGCCTCATATCTCGGTAAGTCGCCCAATTTTTTTATTTTTTTGCAAACACTTGAAAAAATCGCTCTTATTCCTAAAAATTTTTTTTTTTTTTTTTTTTTTTTTCAAAATATTCGGAGCGCGGGGGCAGAGAACGTAAAAACGTTTGGACAGTTAATGGGTTAACAGGTGCTCAAACCAGGGATTCCTTTTGCCCTTGCCCTTTCTTCCATTCACCGCCTTTTCCCGAAAAGTGGTTACGCTCTTTTTTTATATCTCCCCCCTTCTAGGGCATTGTCTACCCCAGATGTTGATTTTCTGGTTTCTTCCCCGCCCCCCCTTTCTGTTACTTGGCGTTTTTGCACCCTTTTTTCTCTGGGGGCCCCGCTGGCCCCCCGTAAGGACCCCCTTTTCCTTTGGGAAGATTTTTGCTTCTCTCCCCTCTGTTTTTAAAAGGGACTCCCCCCCTTTTGTTAAAACTCTTTTTTCCTTTTAAATGATCTCTCCATCCTTTCCTCAACTTCTTATTCCCCCTTTCTGCCTCCCAACGCATGCCCAAAATCATTTTCCTCATCCTCATGCCCCCTTGTTTTCCCCACCTTCCCCTTCCCCACCTAAAATTTTGACCTGGCAAAATTGGACCTTTACATGTTGCCTTTCAGACCCTTCCTGCCTCCATTGAGAGGTTTTACATCTCGTCCTTCGTCTTAACCCCAGCTTCACTTCTATCCCCCAAACCTTGGGCAAGCATTCTCAAAGTGGGGCCTTAGTGGTCCCCCTGCTTGTCGGTCAAGTTTGAAACGCGCCATGGGGCGGGTCCGGTTTTTCCACAAAATTTCCCTTTGATTTTAACAGGGAAAAATTCCCTCGGTCATCCCCGAAAGCGCAGTTGCTGGGGGGATTTCTTTTCACCGTCACTCCCCTTTTCGAAAAGCGAGTCGGAAAAAGGGGGCAAAAATTGAGGGGATTTTCCCCGACCCGGCCCTGTTCTTGGTTCCCGGTGTCGATATAGAAAACCCTTTGCTGTTTCCACAAAATTTGGGTAATCATCTGGTCCTTTTCTAGGGCCTTGGGCCCCCCTCGTTTTTTCTTCTAAGTCTCCAGCTTTTTTTTTTTTTTACACAAAGAAGTGTTCACTCTGTTTATTTTAAAAATATTAAATAAATAAAAAAAAACAAAAAAAAAAAAATTTTACAAAAAATTCTGTGGGGATTTTTGGGCAGGATCGGTTAAATATATGTCACATGGTTGTTTTGGGACTTTGGGACCAAAAAAACAATGCTAAAACGATTTTTTTGGGGTCCATTTCCCGTAAATATCTTATCTTTTTCCAAAAAAAATAAAAATAATTGTTTGAAATTTTAAAAATATCTGCCCTTCCCCCCAAATAAATCCCAAAAAAATTTGGAATATTTCCAAAGTTCGTTTAAAAAAAAAAACAATCATATTTTTTCGATTCCTGTCAATATTATTACATTTAGTCAAACAGTAAAACCCCCAAGTAAAATAAGTAAAACTTACTTCCGAGATATTCGCCTGAAAAGGGACCGGTCACCCACCTCGGGGAATTTTTTTTTTGGGAAAAATTGCTTTTTTTCAATTTTTCCTTTAAAAAAAATTTTTAGGGAGTTAGCCCTAAAAACCCGTTTTCACGGGGCCCAAAAAAACGTTTTGGGGAAGGGGAATCATTTTTATACGCTATTGCTGATAAAGACCTCGCTATATTAGGGCTCAAATTTATGCTGGAGCATATAAACATTTATATGTTATTTATAGTGTTTTTTATTTCAAATTTGATCAATAGTGATAGATAAATAAGTAGAATTGATATTAGCGTAATAATGAAGTAATATCTGGTGCCTCTCAGAGCAGGAATTTGCCGGTGCGCAAATATTCCAAAAACGTTCCTTTATTTTGGAAAATACGATAAGCTCCGCCCCCTCTCATATGATAAATTTTAAATTATACCATTAGAATAATAAAAAAAAACAAAGAAAAAAATGGAAAAAAATTTCTTAAAATATACGGGCTGAAAGCGGGTGTTTTCTCACATCGCCGTCACCATACATGATATAAATGACTATAATTCCTTGTAGAAACGTCTTATTCATTGATTCTTGTACCATTGTGTTGCCATTGAGTTGAGCTATTTTTTTATGATTAACTCAATTTTTTTAATTTTTCAATATTTTTTTTGCTCGACGCGCAAGGTCTTACTCCCGATTAAAGCCCCTTGATTTTTTTTTTTTAAAAAGAATCTTATAATCTGCCTTTTCTCTTCAAGAACTGGGGGCAACGCCCCCGCTTCCGATTTTCAGCAGCTGGGCTGATACTATTCGTATGCTCGCATTTACATCAGTCTGTTTCTGTCCTCTTAAAATCTTTTTAAACTTATATTAAGAACTTATTCCCCCCTGGGAAATCTCTTTTTCTTCCTTTTGCAAACCGGGGACTGCGAGACATGATACCTCCCACTACCATCCCATCAACTTACCCGTGCAGTTTGCAGGGGTGGGCCTTATTTAAAAACGTTTTATGTGGTTTGAGACGCACAGTAGTCTTTCCAATAGACAATATGGCTTTTTGGGCCGTTTTCCCAACCCCCCTGCGCTTGGATACATAAGATTGAAAGCCTTTTTAAAACCATTGGGTTTTCGCCATCTTTTTGACCGAGAAAGGGAGACACAACTTGGAGGTATAATATCTTGGCCCCGGCCCCTCCTTAGGCCCCAACTACCATTTTTCCTTAACCCTTTCAGGGTTTTTACGTACTAGATGGCTTCCGGGGATTTGACGACTAGTAACAAAAATTTAGCGGCTTCAAATGGGGGAAAACGCTGGTATCTGAGAAATGGGGCTGTGTGGATGTGGTAGGATAAAATCGGGTACCCAGTAGTGCATTGTGGCAACACCATTTCAGTCCACCTTTTACCAAACCCGCAGCAAAAACACCTTACCCCCGACAATTGGGAACTTTTTTTTTCTCAGTGACAGTTCATAGTGATGGGGGTGCGTGGGACCATAAAAAACCGGGGATAGTAGGAAAACCCAAGACCCACAACCTTCCACCTCTGGTGCTGTCCCTCTTGTTCACTCAGTTTTACCAGAAAAAGAGAAACTGTTATTTACCCAAACCAGGACTCAGTTGTGAGAATGGTGATGATAGGATAGGAATAAACCCAAGCTCTTCAAAAAAGTTCCAGTAGCAAGAGGAAGTGGAATATTCCCATAAACCGTATTAAAGATATGCGCCAGGTAGTGCCATATGCGTTCCAAGGGTTAGGGGTACATCTAGGGTCCCTGGGCGTACAAAGGCACAGATAGTGAAAACGAAAATGACATGGAGTTGGGGGAAAAAATGTGCATGTATCTGGTAGTGGTGGTGCCGGGATGAGGCACCAGCAGGGGCCATACTGCCACCCACCCCCTGACTCTGCTCAACTACAACAAAAGGGCCCCCCTCACCCCCCTCCCCCCACACCAACCTGCACAACCACCTGTCAAACCAGTATCCCAGCAGACTGCCAATGGGGTTGGCAGGAGCTGGTTTTTTTCCCTCCCCATCAGTTTGATGAAAGCCAAAAGGAATACCCCCTCTTTTACACTTGGGAACAATGCCATGAACTGGGAAAGCTTTGAATTATTCTTTGATGAACCCCTGATGGATATTAAGGGGAAAACAAAATACTCAAGTACACCATGGAAAAAAAGGGCCTGGGAAGCATCCCTGAAATCGAAAATGTAATATAATATTGTAAGTGCATGTAAATGTATTTTTGGGGGGAAAAAACTAACCTACGGCATTATTTTTTAAAGGAAAAAAGTGTAATGGCACTTGAGCAGGCTTTGGGGTGAAGTTTTTGTTTAAACCGGGGGCCCCACTTAAAACCAAAAACACGCTACCCGGGAAAGAAAAAACCTGTCTAAGATATCTTTCTTTTCCACAATAATCTTATGCCCATGTGTTTTTCACAATATCAAACTACTGGTCAACAGACTGCCTGATTTCAACCCCAGGTTTCAGTGAATTTTACCATAATTATTTGTTACTTTTATTGCTAATTATCAGACAAAACCAAGCTTGACAGAAACAAGGTTTTAAAAATTAGAAAGATTTATTACCTGAAAAAGAAATTCAAATTTTTTTATCCCTTCAGGGGAAGCTTTTTTGATAGTCTTTATTTTTTTAAAAAGTAGACTGTCATTCAAGCAGATATTCCCAAACAAAAAAACACTTTGGATAAAGTTTGTGCTTTGTGATTGCTAAATGGTCTTGTATTGGATATTTTTTGTACACTAAAATAATACATTACAAGATACCAGGAAATTTTTTGGGGATCTCTTGGGGTGTGGTTAGAACAATGATGGAACCATATCTTGAAGGTACTTAATGACCCCGGTTTTGTGATTAATCCATTCCAGAGGCATCATGAACAGTTTACGAACTCCAATCTTTTTCCCCATAAGAAATAATGGAAAAAAATTAATCCATTCCAAAAAAAGTATTAAAATAAAATATATTTGTAAATTAAAATACATTAAATTACACAGAAAAAAATGAAATAATTAAAAATATCAATAACATGTCACTTACCTTTATTGAAGAGTTTTGATTTTAAGATGGGGGGAGGGGGGGATGGGTAGATGCAGTGTTTGGAAGGGGGGAAACCCTTCCATTAACATTTCAGGTACCAAGTTCTTTTCTGGGGTTACTGGCCTTTTCTTTTTAAAGCCACTTACCAGGTTGGGTCACTGGACCCCCCTCTAACCAAAAATCTGTCCAGGGGGCTCTGTGTCTGGCGATTTTTTAACACATCCCTGAAATGAAAACCACTTTTCATTGTACAGGTTCCCCACCAACTCTTCCAATCCTCACCACCACCTCCAAAGGCTGTTCCCCAAAGCCAAATTTCCCAACAGGTGGAGGGGACCCCAAATCCCAAAAACCCCCTTTTTAACACAATCCGGCCAAGTGGTCTCCAAAGGTTCAAAGTCCTGGAAGTCACTCCCCCCCAAGTCTTACCTACAAGGCCTAGGCAATGCATGATATTGAATGTTCTTTCCAGAACTGTCTTGGGGGCAATGCAGGTCTGAGGTCACATCAAAACACTACTAAACACTGCTTTGGTGTACAGTTTTTTAAGTTTGCAAAGACCTGCTGGTCCATTGGCTGGATGAGAGGGGTGGTGTTAGGAGGTAAGAACTTACTCTATGAAATTTTTGGGTTTTGGGAACAACTCTTGCAAGTTGGAGGATGAGAGGAGCATTGTCCAGTACCAGGAGGCACCATCCCCAAATTTTTTTTGGTATTTCTTCACACAAGGGCCAAACACTAGTCAACCATTCCTTGAAAATCTCCATGGACCCCTGCCTTGGGGTTACCTTCCAATGCCCCCACAATTTATTCTTGTCAACACTGTGTTTTTGAAAGGTCTGGGATTTTCTGAGTGATACACCAGTAAAGGCTTCACTTTAAAATCACCACTGGCATTAGCACAAAGCATCAGAGTTAGCCTGTCTTTCATAGGGTTGTGTCCTGGCTGTGCCTTTTCCTCCGGGAGTAATGAAGGTCCTGTTGGGCATTTTCTTCCAAAACAGGCCTGTTTCATCACAATTAAACACTTGTTGGGGTTCAAATTTTTTCAGTGTCTATGAACCCTGGAATTCCTGCACAAATTTTTTCAGCTGCACATTTGTCTGAGCTGGCTGCCTCACCATGCCTCACAACACTTTGTATGCCACTACGTTTCTTAAACCTCTCAAACCAGCCTTTGCTGGCTTTAAAATCACTCGCCTCACCACTGGTTGCAGGCATTGTCTTGACAAGATCTGCGTGCAACTTCCTTGCCTTTTCACAAATTATCGCCGTGGAAATACTATCACCTATCTGTTTTTCATTGATCCACACCATCAACAACTTCTCAACCTCATCCACTGTTTTCGATTTATTTTTCGTTAACATATCAACCCCTTTGCAACATTAGCTTCCTTGATCTCATTTCTTTGCCAGGATAGAGCTGATAGTAGATGGGTTTTTCTTGTACATTCCGCATCACCTGAGCACGCAACTCTCATATTTTTCTATAATCTCTTTCTTCAGTTCGATGGTGTTCCTCACTTTCTTTACCACAGGGGTGCCACTTGGGAAGCTTTTTTGGCCCCATGGTGACTTATTTCAGTGACAGTCACTAAACCACCAAAAAGACACCAAATGTATTGTGAATGTTTGAAAGAGTGCGCTGGTTGTTCTCTAGTGGTAAACAACGCTTCACTGGCATCCTGTGCAGGGCGGGCGCGGGCAGACGGACAGGTCTAATACGTTACGATCCCGAGTCCATTTACAATCACGAAATCAAAAAAATCTTACGTAACACGATTTTTACGATATACGGGGCCTTACGTACTCAGGGTTCCACTGTACCAAGTAATAGCACCTGCAATAGAACATCACCCACAAAATTATGAACAAATACCCCTCGTCTGAGGCCTGGTGATCACTTCCTAATGAAACTGCCTGCTACTGCTTTCAAGACAAAGGTTCGGGAGAGGTGCCATGTCTGTGCACATACAAAAATGTCCTAAACAACGCAGAGACACTCTTTTTGTGTGTGAGGAGTGTAAAGTACCATTGTGCATGACACCATGTTTCAAAGAGTTCCACAAGCTGCACCACTTCTAGGAACATGTCCAGTGACTGTATATATGTATATTTTGATAGAATAATAGTAATAAACAATATTTTACATTGTGCCTGTGAAACAGAAACCTGAAACTGTTTTACATAATGGTAGGATTGCTGGTGTCTTTTTCTGTCTATAAACACGCTGGATCAGGTATATCTAGCTACTTCTACTTACATGTAGGTCACACTACACAGGCATGCACATGCATATATATACATACACACATCTATGTTTTTCTTTTTCTTTTTCTTATTAGCTCTTGTTCTTTTTTTCCCTCATATTGTCCATGTGGAAGTGGAAAAGAATTCTTCCTCCATAAACAATGCGTGTCGAGGCACAAAAAATCCCGGGGAGCAAGGGGTAGTAACCCCTTCTCCTGTACACATTTACTAAAAAGAGAAGAAGAAAAACTTTATAAAACTGAGATGTTTGAATGTGCATGGATGAAATGGATGATAAGAAAGAGATGATTGCTGATGTTATGAATGAAAAGAAGTTGGATGTTCTGGCCCTAAACAAAACAAAGCGGGAAGGGGGTAGGTGAGTTTCTGTGGTGAGAAATAAATGGGATTAAGTCAGGAGTATCTGAGAGAGTTAGAGCTAAGGAAGGGGTAGCAATAATGTTGAAGGATCAGTTATGGGAAGGAGAAGAGGGAATATAAATGTGAAAAAAAAAAGGATTATGTGGATTAAAATAGCGTGTATGCACCTGGAGAGAGAGAGAAAAATTTTGGGAGATGTTGCAAATGTATAGGAACTTGTGAACCAAGTGAGAGAGTAATTGTGGTGGGACCTAAATGCTAGTAGGAGAAACATGCAGAGAGGGTGTGGTAAGTAAGTTTGGGGTGCCAGGTGTAAATGAACATGGGAGCCCTTTGATTGATCTTTGTATAGAAAGGGGTTTAGTTATAGGTAAGACATATTTTAAGAAAAAGAGGATAAATAAGTATACAGTGGACCCTCGGTTTTCTTTAAAAAATTCTTTCCAAAATGCTGTTTGAGTGCTGTTACCAACGAATTTGTTCTCATAAGGACAAATGTAAATTAGCTTAGTCATTTCAGACCCTCAAAATACATTACAAAAGCATTTACAATGTTATACTTACATAATTGTACGATTTCTGGGGTGTTAGGCGGGTGTCCACTGTAGTTTGTTGGACAAACGTATTGGTAGAAAAAAGACTATTGAGTAGACTTCGGGGATGTACATGTTTATAGAGGGGCAACAGATATATCAGATCACTTTTTAGTTGTAGCTAAAGTGGGAGAAAAAGGTAGATGGGATACAAGAAAATAGAAGCAGAAGTAAGAAGAGGTGAAGGTTTATAAATTAAAAGGGGGGCAGTTAGGGTAAGATATAAACTATTGGAGGATAGATGGGCTATTGGGGTGTAGGCAATAGGGTCAAGATGTATGGGGTAGGTTAAAGAACGTAGTGTTAGTGTTCAGCAGAAGTTTGTGGTTACAGGAAAGTGGGTGCGGGGGAAGAAGAGCAGAATAGTAAGGAGAAAAAGTTAGCATTGAGAGGTTTTAAAAAGAATATGTGATGCAAGGAGGAAAGTATATGAAGAGAAAAGAGGTTAAGAGAGTGGTGAAGCAATGAAAAGAGTAAATGAGAGATGGGTGAGATGTTATCAACAAATTTTGTTGAAAATAAGAAAAGTTTTGGAGTGAGATAAATAAGTTGAGGAAGCCTAGGGAACAAATGGATTTGACAGTTAAAAATAGGAGAGGAGAGTTATTAAATGGAGAGTTAGAGGTATCGGGAAGATGGAGAGAATATTTTGAGGAGTTTTTAAATGTTGATGAAGACGGGGAAGCTGTGATTTCGTGTATAGGGCAAGGAGAATAACATCTCTTAGGAGTGTGGAAGAGCCAGTTGTGATGTGGGGAAGTTTGTGAGGCAGTGGGTAGAATAAAAGGGGGGTAAGGCAGCTGGGATTGATGGGATCAGGTAGAAAGGTTAAAAGCAGGCGGAGATATAATTTTGGAGTGGTTGGTGCTATTATTTAATAAATGTATGGAATAGGGTAAGGTACCTAGGGGCTGGCAGAGAGCGTGTATTGTTCCTTTGTATAAAGGCAAAGGGAACAAAAAAAGTACAAAAATTATAGGGGAATAAGTCTGTTGAGTATACCAGGTAAAGTGTATGGTAGAGTTATTATTGAAAGAATTAAGAGTAAGACTGAGAGCAGGATAGCAGATGAACAAAAGGGGCTCTAGGAAGGTAGGGGTGTGTAGACCAAGTGTTTACAGTGAAACATATAGGTGAACAGTATTTGGATAAAGTAAAGAGGTTTTTGTCGCATTTATAGATTTGGAAAGGCTTGTGATAGGGTGGATAAGGGGGTAATGTGGTAAATGTTGTAGGTGTATGGAATTGGAGGTAGTTACTAAAAGCAGTGAAGGCTTTTATGAGGATAGTGTGGCTCAGGTTAAAAGGAGATTATTTCCAGTAAAAGTAGGCCTTAGACAGGGATTTTGATGTCACCGTGGTTGTTCAATATCAGTGGACCCCGAGTTTCGTAAAACTTCCTCCTGAAGTCTGCTCAGGCACCATTCGCGAATTTACTCCCTTAAGGAAAAATGTCACGTAGGTTAGTCTATTTCAGACCCCAAAAAAACACTTCCGCAAGCACTTAAAATATTATACTTCATAACTTCGATTTTCCGGGGTTTACGAAAATCGGGGCCACTGTACAGGGGCTCGTTTTCGTTGAAAATTCTTTCCCGAATGCTGTTTGAGGCCATTACTGAACAAATTTGTTTTCCCCTAAGGACAAATGTAAATTAGATTAGTCGTTTTAGACCCCAAAAATACACTTACAAAAGCACTTACAAAATACACTTACATATTTGTTCGAGTTTGGAGGTGAACAAAATTGAGGTCCACTGTATATTTATAGATGGGGTTGTAAGAGAAGTAATGTGAGCGTCTTGGCAAGAGGTGGGTTAAGACAAAGAATCAAATAGAAAGTGGTAGGTACAGTTGCTTTTTGCTGATACACTGTGCTTTTGGGAGATTCTGAAGAGAAGTTGCAGAGGTTGGTGGATGAATTTGGTAGGGTATGTAAAAAAAGAAAATTGAAAGTGAATATAAGAAAGAGTAAGGTGATGAGGATAACAAAAAGATTAGGTGACGAAGATTGGATATCAGATTGGAGGGAGAGAGTATGGAGGAGGTAAATGTGTTCAGACATTTGGGGTGGACATGTCACGGATAGGTCTATGAAGGATGAGGTGAATCATAGAATTGATGAGCGGAAAAAGGGGGAGTGGTGCACGGTTTTGTGGAGACAAAGAACTTTGTCCATGAAGTAAAAAGGGAATTTATGAGAGTATAGTTTTACCAACACTCTTATATGGATGTGGGAAACATGGGTGATGAATGTTGCAGGGGAAGGCTGGAGGCAGTGGAGATGTCATGTCTGAGGTCAATGTGTGTTGAATATAATGCAGAGAATTTGGAGTTTGGGAAAATTTGGAGGAGGTCGGTGATTACCAAAACTTTATCCAGAGGGCTGAAGTGGGGTTGTTGAGGTGGTTCGGACATGTAGAGAGAATGGAACGAAACAGAATGACTTCGAGTGTATAAATCTGTAGTGGAGGGAAGGCGGGTAGGGGTCTGCCTAGGAAAGGGTGGAGGGGGGGGGTAAAGGTTTTGTGTGAGGGGGTTGGATTTCCAGCAAGCATGCGTGAGCGTATTTAAAGGAGTGAATGGAGACAAATGGTTATTAATACTGGCGTGCTGTTGGAGTGTGAGCAAAGTAACATTCATGAGGATTCAGGAACCGACTGGCCGGACTTGAGTCCTGGAGATGAGAAGTAAATGTCTGCACTCTGAAGGAGGGGTGCTAATGTTGCAGTTTTATAAAGTTTAAAAACATCCCTCTGGCAAGACAGGGATGGAGTGAATGATGATGAAAGTTTTTCTTTTTCAGGCCACCCCCGCCTTGGTGGGAATCGGCTTGGATGTGCTAATAAAAATAATAATAATTTTGGAAACAATATAATGAGAACAAAGTTTGTGTAGTTATTGTGTAGTAAAAAACAGTGAATATTTGAAAATCAGCCCTTATATTGGTCTCACATGCCATAAAAGTTATTTGAAAAAAAAAAATCTCGAAAAGAAAATAAAAATACCGAGTGACCGGCAGTCAGCAATGTTGCCGTAAGCGGTTCATTTTCTTCAACTTCAAGCCTCCATATCTTGGTAGCATTGATTGAAAAAAAAAAATTTTTAGCCTATTAGATTTAGAAAAATTTCGACCCTGAGAGAGAGTTAAGAATCGAGGTCTCGATCCTGAAAGGGTTTAGGCCTTTCTAACTGAAAGACATTTCCTTGTCCGGGTTAGTAACGTGCTTTCCCGGAGTTTGTCCAAGCTGAAGGTGTCCCCAGGGATGTGTTCTGAGCACAACACTTTCTCCTTGCTATAAATATTTTGGCATCTGTTCTCCGATCTAATACAGTGGACCTGGGTTAAGAATACCCGGAATCGTGCAATTATGGTATAATTTTGTAAGTTCTTGTGGAAGTGTATTTTTGGGGGTCTGAAATAGACTAACCTACGTGAAATTTTTCCTTAAGGGAGTAAATTGTCGGGAATGGGACTTGAGCAGACTTCAGGAGTGAAGTTTTACGACTCGGGGTCCACTGTATTGTCATCACTTTCTGTTGATGACTTTGCTATAGCATGCGGGTGCGACTGTCACCTCAATGCAGTTTTTCCCCCAGCATGCCATCAATCAGGTTTCCATTTGGGGCCACCACTCACAGGTTTAAATTTTCTAATCGCAGAACTAGTCAAATTACGTTTACTAGATGTTCAGTGGTCTCTGATCATCCATTCTATCTATACGGCTCACGTATCCCAGAACGTGATACATTCAGGTTTCTCGGCCTCCTGTTTGACCGTCGATTGTCCTGGAAACCTCACATTACCTCTCTGAAGGCGACTTTTCATAGCCGCCTGAACTTCCTTAAAACCCTAGCACATCTTTCATGGGGGGCTGATCGTAGAACTCTCCTTCGTCTGCATTCAGCCGTAATTTTATCGAAACTCAATTATGGTGACCAGATATATTCAGTGGCCTCTCCTGCTACTCTTTCCAGCCTTAATCCCATCCATCACCAGAGATTGTATTTATGCCTTGGTGCATTTCATTCTTCCCCGGTTGAGAGCCTCTATGTAGAAGCAAACATTCCATCCTTGTCCGATCGTTGTGATGCACATTGCCTTCACTATTATGTTCGCTCTCATGACCTCCGCAATCCTTCCATACGTATGGATTGTCACAGATGTAGTAGATGCTCTTTATTTGTTGTCGACCTGTTTACTGTCCCTTTTCTCTTCGTCTACATTTGCTCTTGTCTTCCCTTCACCTACCACCTTTCTATGTTCATGTGGCATCTCGCTTTCCCCTACCCCCTTGGGAAGTTCCTGCTGTCCATGTCTGTTCTTTTCCTCTGCCTTGCGCAAAAGCCCAACTAACTACTGCTGTTTCTCGCTCTCTTTTTCTAGACCACTTCCATTCTCATTCCTATGCCATCACAGTGTACACCGATGGTTCTAAGTCATCAGACGGTGTCGGATTCGCAGCATTGTTTCCGGACAGCGTCGTGCGAGGGCATCTATTATCCTCGGCTAGCCATTCATGTGGCACTTGTCCATTGCATCTGTGCCTGTGTCACCATTTGTGGTCGTTTCAGACTCCTTATTGCTTTACAGGCTATCCGAAATTTGATACACCTCACCCCCTAGTTCTTCGTATTTAACTTTGGTTATGCCGTATCTCTGGCAAACACAAAGATATTGTTTTTGCTGGGTCCCTGGTCATGTTGACGTATAGGGCAATGAACAGGCAGACACTGCTGACCATCCAGTTTCATATAGGGTGTTACTTCACAGACTATTTTGAGTCATTGCTACCCACCTTCGCACACGGCAACAATGCTGGTCTGACGTGCAAATAACAAACTTCATTCTATTAAACCGAGTACAGTGGACCCTCGGTTCCGAACACCCGAATCTACAATTATGCAAGTACATATAATATTGTAAGTGCATGTGGAAGTGTATTTTGGGGGTCTGAAATAGACTAACCTACGTGACATTTTTTCTTAAGGAAGTAAATTTGTTCGGAATGGCACTTGAGCAGGCTTCTGGGATGAAGTTTTTTCATTAACCGAGGTCCACTTATATGTTTTGGCCTTCTTGTCACCAATGTCGGGTTGGGAGATTACACTCTCCTGTCTTCACATCGGCCACACTCTCTTACTCATGGGTATCTCGATGGAGAGGCTCCCTGTCCCCCTCTGTGAGCATTGTCAGGTTCCAGTTTCTTTTGCCATTTTTGTTGGACTGAAACTGACTTAGTACTACACAACCTCTGAAGATTATACCTCTAGCACCCCCTCAGTCCTTTCTACCTCAATCTCTTGCTACCCTTTATCCCTGCACTATCCACTGTCCTGCTACACTCCATACCCTACTAATCATCCCTCTCCCTCTTACAACCCATTCCCCCTGCATCCTGCCCTACCCTGCTGCGCTGATGACCGCTTGGTTTAGCCATTTTTATTATAATAATAATAACTATTATTATTATTATTATTACATCACACTTACCTTTATTGAAGACTTGTTTGTGTATGGAACATGGTAGGAGGGGAGAGGGGGGAGAGTTATGCTTCAATTTGATGCTAATATCATCTCTATGGCTTATTTATCTAGTAAGTAAAGTACGTAAAGTCAATTTTATTTCATTGCAGATTACATAGGTATTGGTAGTTACAATGTAAACTGAGTGCAGGAGAGCCACCACATGCCATGGCATTAGGGGCAGCAATCTAGTAACTTAAAGACTACAGTGGTACCTCGAGTTACGATATTTTTCGTTCAGAATGTGTTCAAGTGCCATTACCAAACGAATTTATCCCCATAAGGAATAATGTAAAATAGACTAGTCCTTTTACACCTCCAAAAATATACTTACAAAAGCATTTAAAAAAATAAACTTACATAAAAGGGCGATTTTGGGGACCATCTCTCGAGGTACCACTGTATGTACTTAATATTAGAGAAATTTATTGAGTTTATTCTAGTTAAAAATTGTTTTCATATTACAATATGATGAAATTTTACTGTTTAAATTATTATATGATGATATTAGATTGTTACAGGTGTTTAGATTCTTGAATGGTAATATGGAATTGAGATTATCTTAAGGACAGTAACATTGAGCATTGAGATTATCTTAAGGAAAATAACATTGAGCATTTTTGACATTAACTTATAATATGATTTTTTAGTTTTGGTTGAGTAGGGGTAACATAATAGTAACATATTAAAAATTGAGATTATCGTATAGAAAGTAATAATGAGCATTTTTTAAAGTAGTTTATAGTATGATTATTTAGTTTGGGTGAGCAGGTGGTTTTTGAGTTGTCTTAAATTGATTTTCAGACAAGGTTATCTTAATATTTACAGGAGTGAATTCCAGATTCTGGG